>JAVJIF010009834.1:0-72230 GCA_038442645.1 Agave tequilana
CTGTAAGATCACCTAGAGGGGGGGTGAATAGGTGATGGCTAATCTAATGGTCACTTATGAACAAATAATGCGGAATTAAAACTAAGTTGACCAAATTAAACTTCTTTTAATTGAACACTTATGTATAACACAAGAGTGTTGCCGAATTCCCCTTGCGAGGCTCTGGACAAACTCTCTCTAGATTCCCCTTGAATGGGTTGAGGTGCCGCGTTGGCTCTCTTGGTTGAATACTAGTGTTAATAACAATCCCAAACAAGTATAGCAATTATGAGCACAAAGGTATATCATGCATATAAGAGATAAAGACTATAAAGTAATGCAAGATATAAGTGAGACAAAAAGAGTAAGAGAGCAAGAGTGAGCAATCGCAAACACAAAGGGTTTGTTTCGAGGTTCGAGCACACTTGCTCTACATCCCCGCCTTCGACACACGAAGGATTTCCACTATGCACGATCCAACCGGATCTCTCCTTGGTGCCGCAACACCTACAAGCCCTCGGACTCCCAAAGTCCCTTACACACCACAAGCCCACCGGCTCGTCGAGGCCGCACCTCGTACAACAAGTCCGCACCCGAACTCAAACACCGCGAGCACACTTGCCCGCTTCCTCAAATACAAAGAAAGATCTTGGTGATCTAAACACTTGATCACCTAACAAAATTCTCACTACAACACTCTCCTATAGGATAGATATAACTATGGATGCTCAAGTGTAGTGTGAGAAATCAAGGAAAGAACTTTGATGGAAAACTCAAGAAATCACAATAAACACTCTCTTGATAAAATCCCTTTTGATAGGAAATATTGGCACTCTATTTTGTGGAGAAAACTCTGCTAAAAGAATGGAAATAACTGGACAAAAGCTCTCCTAAAATCTTGGCTCAAAACAATGACAAAACCCCCTTTTATAGAGGTCAGAAAAATCTGACCGTTGGGGTCTGTCAGAGCTGCCGGTCGACCGCCCGGTCGACCGGTAACGGTCAAAAAACTGACCGTTACAGCCTCCGGTCGACTGGCCCGGTCGACCGAGAAGAACAGAGAGCACTGCTCTCAGTTCCGGTCGACCGGCCCGTCGACCGCACAAAACTGCCAGACGTGCACAGTTTTGTGCACGTCGGTCGACCGGCCCGGTCGACCGACCTCTGTGCAATGGGTTAACTTGGAGCACAGTTTTGAGGTCTAAAACGTTCGAATTTGGGAATAAGTATATAAGATAAATTTGTAGATATTGAAGTCTTCTTTCTAATGCAACTTAAATCAAATCAATATCAATTCGGAATTGAAAGTTATCAATAAAATACTAAAAGGTATCAAATCCGAAACTGAAAACTATTTTTCAGACTTCACCCAATATTTGACATTCTTAACATTTAAATCAGAAGATGATTATTGAATATTAAATGTAGCTCTGAAAGTCATCTTTAAAATTCAATATAAATCATGTTAATTGAATATAGGAATCAAAAGTTATGACTAGAAACTAAAAGTGTGTCGAGCAGATCAGCAGGACGGACGAGAGTTCTAAAAAGGTTTTGGTTAAAAACACATGTATATTTGAAACACCAAAACTAAAACGGTATTTTTCTAAAACTAAAAATCTTTTGTGAAAACACATAAATCAAGAGTGTGTGTGTGATATGAACTTGAGCAATCCACCAACTATCTATCCTTTACATTTTAACTAAAACAAACAAAAATCTTGTACCTAGACACAAGTCTTCATCTTCTTGAAGTCTTCCCTTGAAGTCTTCTCATCTTCTTGACTTGGTCCACATGCAATCCACCGAGCTCATCTCTAGATGTGGTCTTGATGCATAGGCTCGTGAATCGACCGTGCTAGCTTCCAACTTGACATTTTATCCTTTGTTGAAGCTCCACACCTACTAAGATCTTGATAAGGAATCTGTCACTAATTAAAAAGATCATTAGCAAATATAACTACATGAGTTGATCATCATCAAAACTAGAGTGATAGGCCTTTGGGCCAACAATCTCCCCCTTTTTGATGATGACAAAACTCATGAAGTTATATATGCATGGATTAAAGTAAAGCTTCAAAGAAGCTCCCCCTAACTCATGCATCACTAGAAATAAATAGATATGACATTAAAGCACATAAATATGTATGCAAATGAATGGAGATAACACAAAAACAAATTTTTTCTCCTATTATTTGCAAACCAATACAAAAAAAACATATATGCATATATACTCAAATACTTCTCCCCCTTTTTGTCAATCATCAACAAAGGGTTCAAAGTTCAAAGCATCAAACAAATTTTCTCCCCCTTTTTGTCAAAAATAAGGAAATCAAGGAGGGTAAAATCAAATCAATCAATAAGATTTATATGCGATATACATTCATGAAGAGGAAGACGCTAAGTTAGCTTCCCTACACATATGCATTACATGAAAGAGGATGTGAAGCCCTAATTCACATAACACACATTATGTAATGCATAAGAGGAGATGTGAAGCTCCCCTACACACGTGTACCACATAAAGAAGAGATGTTAAGCTCCTCAATATACAATACACTCAACATGAATCTATATGTAGAAGAGATGTTAAGCTCTTTTGCATATAGGCAATACAACAAAAAAAAAAAAATTTTTTTTAATTTTTCTTATAAAATTTAATTTTTTTTTTAATAAAACAAATTTTGAGACATCTTAAAATACACAATTTTCTTTTAAGGTACCAATGTAGAATAATCAAATTTTGAATTTTGATACCAATTTCAAAACACAATGCACAAACTTATAATGGGATATCAATTTTGAAATTCTATTTAAGCTTAGCATCAACAATCTTTGTGCTTTTAAAAGATACTAATTGTAAAATAAGCACAAATAGATCACATATATGTATGAAAGATAATATCATTGAAGTAGATGCATACATACATGAAAGAACAAATATGAGTATACACAATAAGAGGTCATATTGATACCAATTGAAAATATCCAATGATACCAATTGTAAGATTAGCTTAAGTGTATATATCATAAAATCTACCACATGAAGAATTCGAACTAGTTAAATGAAGGTGTTTAACAACTAGTACGAAATTCTTCAATCAAGGAATAAGTCACAAGTTTTTTTGAAATACCAATGAAACACAAGGCACTAAAAAGCACTCTATCCATAAGGTCCATATCAAAAAGAAGTGAGTGTGATAGTGTTATGTGGAACATGGTATCATGAAAAATAGCAATAAAACTCAATATTCCTTAAAATTTTTGAAATCATGAAATCCATCACAAAAATTTTATTGAAAAATTACAAAAATTTTTATTAAAAAAAAAAATTTATATTTCAAGATATATGTATGTTTTGACAAGACATTAAGTATACATACATATCCTTAAAACACATTGAGTCTATATATAGGTTTGCATGAAAGGCAAATGACTCAAGAAGTATCCATGTATATCTTAATATTTTGGCAAGACAAACATATACATGAAATGAAAGCACACGATCATAGCATAAATCCGAAATGGGAATACAAGTTTAAATGTAATAATCATCAAAACTTAGGCTATACTAACACACCTAATGGGCACAAATAAGCATTCAAACCCAATCATATATAGATTTATTTGTGATCCATAATGTGTACAAGTATAAATCCAAGTGTTGACAAATACTAACATTTAAACTAATATTCAAATCATGAGCATCAAATAAATTTTGAGAATACAAAAGAATTTATCCATATGATTAAAAATAGGATCATGTGAATCAACTTGAAGAATATATAACTAGTTTAAATGGATTTTTGACAAACTAGTTAAAGATCCTTCAAAATACAAAGTCAAATGTTTTCCATGAATAATACTAATACATAAAAGTTCAAGCACTCATATTCCATAAAGCTCAAAAATTATCTTTTATCATAAAAGATGAGTGTTCAAAGGTTATGTAAATGGTATTTTCATGAAAATAGAAAGTGAAGCATGAATCTCATGAGAATCTTATTTTTCATCTTAAAACAAATCATATATTTTTCATAAAGTATTTTGTATTTAGCAATGCTTTATGAAAATAGTCATTCAAGCTCAAAAAGATCATAAATCACATTTGTTGTACAAATGTTTAATCTTTAATATAAATCAAAAACATGAAAAATCATTTTTTTTTATTATTTAAAATACTAATCTTCATGGTATATGTATGATTTATCCAATTCTAACAATATCCATACATATCCCAAATCTAAAAGAGTCCAATATATATTGCATGAAGGCAAATGACTCAAGGGTATACATGTATATTTATTAGATTTGAATTAAACACACATATACATGAAGTAAAATCAAGGATAGGCATAACAAGTATAAATGACCGAATCATCAAAACTAGCCTATACACATGCATATAGTGGACACAAATGAGCATGAAGTTCAAATATATATGAGTCAATTGTAGTTCACTATTTATACATGTATAATACAAGTTTTGATAGAAACTACACTTAAACTAGTATATACCACATGAAACACCAAAAATATCTTAAAATATGAACATGCTATGAATATTATGAATGAACAAGCATGTACATAAATGAAATAGGAGTTTATAAATTGTTACCAACTCCAAAGCTCCTAGCATGGTGGTTGATCCACCAAAGCTCCTTGATAGCGATGCAACCCAAAGTATGTCCATCATGTCCAAGTGCATCCACTACCAAGGTACCATCCCTCTCACGTTTTGAGAGAGCCCTCACCTACATCACAAGCAAAAGGTGGGGGTTTTGGTACCCATATTTTCTTGGGTCCTATGGGGTTAGTCTTGTAAGGGACCCAAGCATTTTTATTTTTATCAAAAATAAGAACATTTAACCTTTCATAACAAAATTTTCTTAGATGGCCTTTGCGGCCACAATGTGTACATGTGTACATCTTAGCATACTTATGAGTGGGAATGTGAGCATGATGTGCATCATAAGCATGGTCATGATGATGATGTGCATGAGTATGAGGAACTTGTTTCTTTTGAAACAAGGATTCCAATCTAGTATGATTGAATGCACAAGAGTTTAAAGTTGAACTCAAATTCTCCATTTTATTTTTCAAATTCTTAATCTCATTAGTTGTGGCATGAAAAACATGATGAGATAAAGAATCATTTTTCTTATTCTTTTGAGAAACAAAATCTTTTTCTTTTTCAATAAATTTTCTTTTCAAAGATTTATTTTCTTGAAAAACTTCTTCCTTTTGTTTTTCCACCAAATCAATCTTATTTTCAAAATAGTGTTCCCTTCACATAAATCATTCAATTTAGTAATCAAGGAAACATTCTCATTTTTCAAATCTTTATTTTCCTTTTCTAAGCATGCAACCTTAGATTTAAAGAATCATTTTCTTTAAGCATGCAATCAAAATCCTTTTTCAAATTATTATTTTCTAATTCTAAGCATGCAATGTTATCTCTAAATGAGTCATGTTCTTCATGCATGCAAGCAATGTCCTTTTTCAAATTTTTAATTTCTTTCTTTTTCATGTCATATTTCTCAAGCAATAATTGGCAAAATGAATTGAGCTCATCATATGACATAATATCATCTTCCTCGGATTCGGAAGTTACCTCAAGGGGTTTATCCCCTTGGACCATATAGCATACGTTGGAGATGTCGCTTCCAACGTCCGAATCGCTCCCCGCATAGTATAGATCCTTTTCGCCAAGGGAGATGAGGGTGTTCCATACTACAAAAGCCGAATCAAGATTAGTCATCTTAGACAAATAATCATTATCTAAGCAAGATACTAAAGCATGTAGGGCTTTTGCATTAGCCTCAATGTTCTTACCATTTAAGCAATATTCTTTATTAGTTGTGGCAAGATATACACTAAGGCCAAGTCCTTTGAGGAACAAAAGACATCTTAACCTTCCAAATTTGGATGTTAAGAGTGTCAAAGGTGGGTGGTGACATGAAGTCCATGGTGTGTGTACAAAATATTGTGATTAGCCTAAAGGAGGATCTTAACTCTAGTTGTTAGACCCAATATCAAGAGCACTTGGCTCTGATACCAATTGTAAGATCACCTAGAGGGGGGTGAATAGGTGATGGCTAATCTAATGGTCACTTATGAACAAATAATGCGGAATTAAAACTAAGTTGACCAAATTAAACTTCTTTTAATTGAACACTTATGTATAACACAAGAGTGTTGCCGAATTCCCCTTGCGAGGCTCTGGACAAACTCCTCTAGATTCCCCTTGAATGGGTTGAGGTGCCGCGTTGGCTCTCTTGGTTGAATACTAGTGTTAATAACAATCCCAAACAAGTATAGCAATTATGAGCACAAAGGTATATCATGCATATAAGAGATAAAGACTATAAAGTAATGCAAGATATAAGTGAGACAAAAGAGTAAGAGAGCAAGAGTGAGCAATCGCAAACACAAAGGGTTTGTTTCGAGGTTCGAGCACACTTGCTCTACATCCCCGCCTTCGACACACGAAGGATTTCCACTATGCACGATCCAACCGGATCTCTCCTTGGTGCCGCAACACCTACAAGCCCTCGGACTCCCAAAGTCCCTTACACACCACAAGCCCACCGGCTCGTCGAGGCCGCACCTCGTACAACAAGTCCGCACCCGAACTCAAAACACCGCGAGCACACTTGCCCGCTTCCTCAAATACAAAGAAAGATCTTGGTGATCTAAACACTTGATCACCTAACAAAATTCTCACTACAACACTCTCCTATAGGATAGATATAACTATGGATGCTCAAGTGTAGTGTGAGAAATCAAGGAAAGAATTTTGATGGAAAACTCAAGAAATCACAATAAACACTCTCTTGATAAAATCCCTTTTGATAGGAATATTGGCACTCTATTTTGTGGAGAAAAACTCTGCTAAAAGAATGGAAATAACTGGACAAAAGCTCTCCTAAAATCTTGGCTCAAAACAATGACAAAACCCCCTTTTATAGAGGTCAGAAAAATCTGACCGTTGGGGTCTGTCAGAGCTGCCGGTCGACCGCCCGGTCGACCGGTAACGGTCAAAAAACTGACCGTTACAGCCTCCGGTCGACTGGCCCGGTCGACCGAGAAGAACAGAGAGCACTGCTCTCAGTTCCGGTCGACCGGCCCGGTCGACCGCACAAAACTGCCAGACGTGCACAGTTTTGTGCACGTCGGTCGACCGGCCCGGTCGACCGACCTCTGTGCAATGGGTTAACTTGGAGCACAGTTTTGAGATCTAAAACATTCGAATTTGGGAATAAGTATATAGGATGAATTTGTAGATATTGAAGTCTTCTTTCTAATGCAACTTAAATCAAATCAATATCAGTTCGAAATTGAAAGTTATCAATAAAATACTAAAAGGTATCAAATCAGAAACTGAAAACTATTTTTCAGACTTCAACCCAATATTTGACATTCTTAACATTTAAATCAGAAGATGATTATTGAATATTAAATGTAGCTCTGAAAGTCATCTTTAAAATTCAATATAAATCATGTTAATTGAATATAGGAATCAAAAGTTATGACTAGAAAACTAAAGTGTGTCGAGCAGATCAGCAGGACGGACGAGAGTTCTAAAAAGGTTTTGGTTAAAACACATGTATATTTGAAACACCAAAAACTAAAACGGTATTTTTCTAAAACTAAAAATCTTTTGTGAAAACACATAAATCAAGAGTGTGTGTGTGATATGAACTTGAGCAATCCACCAACTATCTATCCTTTACATTTTAACTAAAACAAACAAAAATCTTGTACCTAGACACAAGTCTTCATCTTCTTGAAGTCTTCCCTTGAAGTCTTCTCATCTTCTTGACTTGGTCCACATGCAATCCACCGAGCTCATCTCTAGATGTGGTCTTGATGCATAGGCTCGTGAATCGACCGGTGCTAGCTTCCAACTTGACATTTTATCCTTTGTTGAAGCTCCACACCTACTAAGATCTTGATAAGGAATCTGTCACTAATTAAAAAAGATCATTAGCAAATATAACTACATGAGTTGATCATCATCAAAACTAGAGTGATAGGCCTTTGGGCCAACAATCTCCCCCTTTTTGATGATGACAAAACTCATGAAGTTATATATGCATGGATTAAAGTAAAGCTTCAAAAAGCTCCCCCTTAACTCATGCATCACTAGAAATAAATAGATATGACATTAAAGCACATAAATATGTATGCAAATGAATGGAGATAACACAAAAACAAATCTTTTTCTCCTATTATTTGCAAACCAATACAAAAAAAACATATATGCATATATACTCAAATACTTCTCCCCCTTTTTGTCAATCATCAACAAAGGGTTCAAAGTTCAAAGCATCAAACAAATTTTCTCCCCCTTTTTGTCAAAAATAAGGAAATCAAGGAGGGTAAAATCAAATCAATCAATAAGATTTATATGCGATATACATTCATGAAGAGGAAGACGCTAAGTTAGCTTCCCTACACATATGCATTACATGAAAGAGGGATGTGAAGCCCTAATTCACATAACACACATTATGTAATGCATAAGAGGAGATGTGAAGCTCCCCCTACACACGTGTACCACATAAAGAAGAGATGTTAAGCTCCTCAATATACAATACACTCAACATGAATCTATATGTAGAAAAGATGTTAAGCTCTTTTTGCATATAGGCAATACAAACCAAAAAAAAAAATTTTTTTTAATTTTTCTTATAAAAATTTAATTTTTTTTTTCAATAAAACAAATTTTGAGACATCTTAAAATACACAATTTTCTTTTAAGGTACCAAATGTAGAATAATCAAATTTTGAATTTTGATACAATTTCAAAACACAATGCACAAGCTTATAATGGGATATCAATTTTGAAATTCTATTTAAGCTTAGCATCAACAATCTTTGTGCTTTTAAAAGATACTAATTGTAAAATAAGCACAAATAGATCACATATATGTATGAAAAGATAATATCAATTGAAGTAGATGCATACATACATGAAAGAACAAAATATGAGTATACACAATAAGAGGTCATATTGATACCAATTGAAAATATCCAATGATACCAATTGTAAGATTAAGCTTAAGTGTATATATCATAAAATCTACCACATGAAGAATTCGAACTAGTTAAATGAAGGTGTTTAACAACTAGTACGAAATTCTTCAATCAAGGAATAAGTCACAAGTTTTTCATGAAATACCAATGAAACACAAGGCACTAAAAAGCACTCTATCCATAAGGTCCATATCAAAAAGAAGTGAGTGTGATAGTGTTATGTGGAACATGGTATCATGAAAAATAGCAATAAAACTCAATATTCCTTAAAATTTTGAAATCATGAAATCCATCACAAAATTTTATTGAAAAATTACAAAAATTTTTATTAAAAACAAAATTTATATTTCAAGATATATGTATGTTTTGACAAGACATTAAGTATACATACATATCCTTAAAACACATTTGAGTCTATATATAGGTTTGCATGAAAGGCAAATGACTCAAGAAGTATCCATGTATATCTTAATATTTTGGCAAGACAAACATATACATGAAATGAAAGCACACGATCATAGCATAAATCCGAAATGGGAATACAAGTTTAAAATGTAATAATCATCAAAACTTAGGCTATACTAACACACCTAATGGGCACAAATAAGCATTCAAACCCAATCATATATAGATTTATTTGTGATCCATAATGTGTACAAGTATAAATCCAAGTGTTGACAAATACTAACATTTAAACTAATATTCAAATCATGAAGCATCAAATAAATTTGAGAATACAAAAGAATTTATCCATATGATTAAAAATAGGATCATGTGAATCAACTTGAAGAATATATAACTAGTTTAAATGGATTTTTGACAAACTAGTTAAAGATCCTTCAAAAATACAAAGTCAAATGTTTTCCATGAATAATACTAAATACATAAAAGTTCAAGCACTCATATTCCATAAAGCTCAAAAATTATCTTTTATCATAAAAGATGAGTGTTCAAAGGTTATGTAAATGGTATTTTCATGAAAATAGAAAGTGAAGCATGAATCTCATGAGAATCTTATTTTTCATCTTAAAACAAATCATATATTTTTCATAAAGTATTTTGTATTTAGCAATGCTTTATGAAAATAGTCATTCAAGCTCAAAAAGATCATAAATCACATTTTGTTGTACAAATGTTTTAATCTTTAATATAAATCAAAACATGAAAAATCATTTTTTTTTATTATTTAAAATACTAATCTTCATGGTATATGTATGATTTATCCAATTCTAACAATATCCATACATATCCCAAATCTAAAAGAGTCCAATATATATTGCATGAAGGCAAATGACTCAAGGGTATACATGTATATTTATTAGATTTGAATTAAACACACATATACATGAAGTAAAATCAAGGATAGGCATAACAAGTATAAATGACCGAATCATCAAAACTAGCCTATACACATGCATATAGTGGACACAAATGAGCATGAAGTTCAAATATATATGAGTCAATTGTAGTTCACTATTTATACATGTATAATACAAGTTTTGATAGAAACTACACTTAAACTAGTATATACCACATGAAACACCAAAATATCTTAAAATATGAACATGCTATGAATATTATGAATGAACAAGCATGTACATAAATGAAATAGGAGTTTATAAATTGTTACCAACTCCAAAGCTCCTAGCATGGTGGTTGATCCACCAAAGCTCCTTGATAGCGATGCAACCCAAAAGTATGTCCATCATGTCCAAGTGCATCCACTACCAAGGTACCATCCCTCTCACGTTTTGAGAGAGCCCTCACCTACATCACAAGCAAAAGGTGGGGGTTTTGGTACCCATATTTTCTTGGGTCCTATGGGGTTAGTCTTGTAAGGGACCCAAGCATTTTTATTTTTATCAAAAATAAGAACATTTAACCTTTCATAACAAAATTTTCTTAGATGGCCTTTGCGGCCACAATGTGTACATGTGTACATCTTAGCATACTTATGAGTGGGAATGTGAGCATGATGTGCATCATAAGCATGGTCATGATGATGATGTGCATGAGTATGAGGAACTTGTTTCTTTTGAAACAAGGATTCCAATCTAGTATGATTGAATGCACAAGAGTTCAAAGTTGAACTCAAATTCTCCATTTTATTTTTCAAATTCTTAATCTCATTAGTTGTGGCATGAAAAGCATGATGAGATAAAGAATCATTTTTCTTATTCTTTTGAGAAACAAAATCTTTTTCTTTTTCAATAAATTTTCTTTTCAAAGATTTATTTTCTTGAAAAACTTCTTCCTTTTGTTTTTCCACCAAATCAATCTTATTTTTCAAAATAGTGTTCCCTTCACATAAATCATTCAATTTAGTAATCAAGGAAACATTCTCATTTTTCAAATCTTTATTTTCCTTTTCTAAGCATGCAACCTTAGATTTAAAAGAATCATTTTCTTTAAGCATGCAATCAAAATCCTTTTTCAAATTATTATTTTCTAATTCTAAGCATGCAATGTTATCTCTAAATGAGTCATGTTCTTCATGCATGCAAGCAATGTCCTTTTTCAAATTTTTAATTTCTTTCTTTTTCATGTCATATTTCTCAAGCAATAATTGGCAAAATGAATTGAGCTCATCATATGACATAATATCATCTTCCTCGGATTCGGAAGTTACCTCAAGGGGTTTATCCCCTTGGACCATATAGCATACGTTGGAGATGTCGCTTCCAACGTCCGAATCGCTCCCCGCATAGTATAGATCCTTTTCGCCAAGGGAGATGAGGGTGTTCCATACTATAAAAGCCGAATCAAGATTAGTCATCTTAGACAAATAATCATTATCTAAGCAAGATACTAAAGCATGTAGGGCTTTTGCATTAGCCTCAATGTTCTTACCATTTAAGCAATATTCTTTATTAGTTGTGGCAAGATATACACTAAGGCCAAGTCCTTTGAGGAACAAAGACATCTTAACCTTCCAAATTTGGATGTTAAGAGTGTCAAAGGTGGGTGGTGACATGAAGTCCATGGTGTGTGTACAAAATATTGTGATTAGCCTAAAGGAGGATCTTTAACTCTAGGTTGTTAGACCCAATATCAAGAGCACTTGGCTCTGATACCAATTGTAAGATCACCTAGAGGGGGGTGAATAGGTGATGGCTAATCTAATGGTCACTTATGAACAAATAATGCGGAATTAAAACTAAGTTGACCAAATTAAACTTCTTTTAATTGAACACTTATGTATAACACAAGAGTGTTGCCGAATTCCCCTTGCGAGGCTCTGGACAAACTCCTCTAGATTCCCCTTGAATGGGTTGAGGTGCCGCGTTGGCTCTCTTGGTTGAATACTAGTGTTAATAACAATCCCAAACAAGTATAGCAATTATGAGCACAAAGGTATATCATGCATATAAGAGATAAAGACTATAAAGTAATGCAAGATATAAGTGAGACAAAAAGAGTAAGAGAGCAAGAGTGAGCAATCGCAAACACAAAGGGTTTGTTTCGAGGTTCGAGCACACTTGCTCTACATCCCCGCCTTCGACACACGAAGGATTTCCACTATGCACGATCCAACCGGATCTCTCCTTGGTGCCGCAACACCTACAAGCCCTCGGACTCCCAAAGTCCCTTACACACCACAAGCCCACCGGCTCGTCGAGGCCGCACTTCGTACAACAAGTCCGCACCCGAACTCAAAACACCGCGAGCACACTTGCCCGCTTCCTCAAATACAAAGAAAGATCTTGGTGATCTAAACACTTGATCACCTAACAAAATTCTCACTACAACACTCTCCTATAGGATAGATATAACTATGGATGCTCAAGTGTAGTGTGAGAAATCAAGGAAAGAACTTTGATGGAAAACTCAAGAAATCACAATAAACACTCTCTTGATAAAATCCCTTTTGATAGGAAATATTGGCACTCTATTTTGTGAAGAAAACTCTGCTAAAAGAATGGAAATAATTGGACAAAAGCTCTCCTAAAATCTTGGCTCAAAACAATGACAAAACCCCCTTTTATAGAGGTCAGAAAAATCTGACCGTTGGGGTCTGTCAGAGCTGCCGGTCGACCGCCCGGTCGACCGGTAACGGTCAAAAAACTGACCGTTACAGCCTCCGGTCGACTGGCCCGGTCGACCGAGAAGAACAGAGAGCACTGCTCTCAGTTCCGGTCGACCGGCCCGGTCGACCGCACAAAACTGCCAGACGTGCACAGTTTTGTGCACGTCGGTCGACCGGCCCGGTCGACCGACCTCTGTGCAATGGGTTAACTTGGAGCACAGTTTTGAGGTCTAAAACGTTCGAATTTGGGAATAAGTATATAGGATGAATTTGTAGATATTGAAGTCTTCTTTCTAATGCAACTTAAATCAAATCAATATCAATTCGGAATTGAAAGTTATCAATAAAATACTAAAAGGTATCAAATCAGAAACTGAAAACTATTTTTCAGACTTCAACCCAATATTTGACATTCTTAACATTTAAATCAGAAGATGATTATTGAATATTAAATGTAGCTCTGAAAGTCATCTTTAAAATTCAATATAAATCATGTTAATTGAATATAGGAATCAAAAGTTATGACTAGAAAACTAAAAGTGTGTCGAGCAGATCAGCAGGACGGACGAGAGTTCTAAAAAGGTTTTGGTTAAAAACACATGTATATTTGAAACACCAAAAACTAAAACGGTATTTTTCTAAAACTAAAAATCTTTTGTGAAAACACATAAATCAAGAGTGTGTGTGTGATATGAACTTGAGCAATCCACCAACTATCTATCCTTTACATTTTAACTAAAACAAACAAAAATCTTGTACCTAGACACAAGTCTTCATCTTCTTGAAGTCTTCCCTTGAAGTCTTCTCATCTTCTTGACTTGGTCCACATGCAATCCACCGAGCTCATCTCTAGATGTGGTCTTGATGCATAGGCTCGTGAATCGACCGTGCTAGCTTCCAACTTGACATTTTATCCTTTGTTGAAGCTCCACACCTACTAAGATCTTGATAAGGAATCTGTCACTAATTAAAAAAGATCATTAGCAAATATAACTACATGAGTTGATCATCATCAAAACTAGAGTGATAGGCCTTTGGGCCAACAATCTCCCCCTTTTTGATGATGACAAAACTCATGAAGTTATATATGCATGGATTAAAGTAAAGCTTCAAAGAAGCTCCCCCTTAACTCATGCATCACTAGAAATAAATAGATATGACATTAAAGCACATAAATATGTATGCAAATGAATGGAGATAACACAAAAACAAATCTTTTTCTCCTATTATTTGCAAACCAATACAAAAAAAACATATATGCATATATACTCAAATACTTCTCCCCCTTTTTGTCAATCATCAACAAAGGGTTCAAAGTTCAAAGCATCAAACAAATTTTCTCCCCCTTTTTGTCAAAAATAAGGAAATCAAGGAGGGTAAAATCAAATCAATCAATAAGATTTATATGCGATATACATTCATGAAGAGGAAGACGCTAAGTTAGCTTCCCTACACATATGCATTACATGAAAGAGGGATGTGAAGCCCTAATTCACATAACACACATTATGTAATGCATAAGAGGAGATGTGAAGCTCCCCCTACACACGTGTACCACATAAAGAAGAGATGTTAAGCTCCTCAATATACAATACACTCAACATGAATCTATATGTAGAAGAGATGTTAAGCTCTTTTTGCATATAGGCAATACAAACCAAAAAAAAATTTTTTTTTAATTTTTCTTATAAAAATTTAATTTTTTTTTCAATAAAACAAATTTTGAGACATCTTAAAATACACAATTTTCTTTTAAGGTACCAAATGTAGAATAATCAAATTTTGAATTTTGATACCAATTTCAAAACACAATGCACAAGCTTATAATGGGATATCAATTTTGAAATTCTATTTAAGCTTAGCATCAACAATCTTTGTGCTTTTAAAGATACTAATTGTAAAATAAGCACAAATAGATCACATATATGTATGAAAAGATAATATCAATTGAAGTAGATGCATACATACATGAAAGAACAAAATATGAGTATACACAATAAGAGGTCATATTGATACCAATTGAAAATATCCAATGATACCAATTGTAAGATTAAGCTTAAGTGTATATATCATAAAATCTACCACATGAAGAATTCGAACTAGTTAAATGAAGGTGTTTAACAACTAGTACGAAATTCTTCAATCAAGGAATAAGTCACAAGTTTTTCATGAAATACCAATGAAACACAAGGCACTAAAAAGCACTCTATCCATAAGGTCCATATCAAAAAGAAGTGAGTGTGATAGTGTTATGTGGAACATGGTATCATGAAAAATAGCAATAAAACTCAATATTCCTTAAAATTTTTGAAATCATGAAATCCATCACAAAAATTTTATTGAAAAATTACAAAAATTTTTATTAAAAACAAAAATTTATATTTCAAGATATATGTATGTTTTGACAAGACATTAAGTATACATACATATCCTTAAAACACATTTGAGTCTATATATAGGTTTGCATGAAAGGCAAATGACTCAAGAAGTATCCATGTATATCTTAATATTTTGGCAAGACAAACATATACATGAAATGAAAGCACACGATCATAGCATAAATCCGAAATGGGAATACAAGTTTAAAATGTAATAATCATCAAAACTTAGGCTATACTAACACACCTAATGGGCACAAATAAGCATTCAAACCCAATCATATATAGATTTATTTGTGATCCATAATGTGTACAAGTATAAATCCAAGTGTTGACAAATACTAACATTTAAACTAATATTCAAATCATGAAGCATCAAATAAATTTTGAGAATACAAAAGAATTTATCCATATGATTAAAAATAGGATCATGTGAATCAACTTGAAGAATATATAACTAGTTTAAATGGATTTTTGACAAACTAGTTAAAGATCCTTCAAAAATACAAAGTCAAATGTTTTCCATGAATAATACTAAATACATAAAAGTTCAAGCACTCATATTCCATAAAGCTCAAAAATTATCTTTTATCATAAAAGATGAGTGTTCAAAGGTTATGTAAATGGTATTTTCATGAAAATAGAAAGTGAAGCATGAATCTCATGAGAATCTTATTTTTCATCTTAAAACAAATCATATATTTTTCATAAAGTATTTTGTATTTAGCAATGCTTTATGAAAATAGTCATTCAAGCTCAAAAAGATCATAAATCACATTTTGTTGTACAAATGTTTTAATCTTTAATATAAATCAAAAACATGAAAAATCATTTTTTTTATTATTTAAAATACTAATCTTCATGGTATATGTATGATTTATCCAATTCTAACAATATCCATACATATCCCAAATCTAAAAGAGTCCAATATATATTGCATGAAGGCAAATGACTCAAGGGTATACATGTATATTTATTAGATTTGAATTAAACACACATATACATGAAGTAAAATCAAGGATAGGCATAACAAGTATAAATGACCGAATCATCAAAACTAGCCTATACACATGCATATAGTGGACACAAATGAGCATGAAGTTCAAATATATATGAGTCAATTGTAGTTCACTATTTATACATGTATAATACAAGTTTTGATAGAAACTACACTTAAACTAGTATATACCACATGAAACACCAAAAATATCTTAAAATATGAACATGCTATGAATATTATGAATGAACAAGCATGTACATAAATGAAATAGGAGTTTATAAATTGTTACCAACTCCAAAGCTCCTAGCATGGTGGTTGATCCACCAAAGCTCCTTGATAGCGATGCAACCCAAAAGTATGTCCATCATGTCCAAGTGCATCCACTACCAAGGTACCATCCCTCTCACGTTTTGAGAGAGCCCTCACCTACATCACAAGCAAAAGGTGGGGGTTTTGGTACCCATATTTTCTTGGGTCCTATGGGGTTAGTCTTGTAAGGGACCCAAGCATTTTTATTTTTATCAAAAATAAGAACATTTAACCTTTCATAACAAAATTTTCTTAGATGGCCTTTGCGGCCACAATGTGTACATGTGTACATCTTAGCATACTTATGAGTGGGAATGTGAGCATGATGTGCATCATAAGCATGGTCATGATGATGATGTGCATGAGTATGAGGAACTTGTTTCTTTTGAAACAAGGATTCCAATCTAGTATGATTGAATGCACAAGAGTTCAAAGTTGAACTCAAATTCTCCATTTTATTTTTCAAATTCTTAATCTCATTAGTTGTGGCATGAAAAGCATGATGAGATAAAGAATCATTTTTCTTATTCTTTTGAGAAACAAAATCTTTTTCTTTTTCAATAAATTTTCTTTTCAAAGATTTATTTTCTTGAAAACTTCTTCCTTTTGTTTTTCCACCAAATCAATCTTATTTTTCAAAATAGTGTTCCCTTCACATAAATCATTCAATTTAGTAATCAAGGAAACATTCTCATTTTTCAAATCTTTATTTTCCTTTTCTAAGCATGCAACCTTAGATTTAAAAGAATCATTTTCTTTAAGCATGCAATCAAAATCCTTTTTCAAATTATTATTTTCTAATTCTAAGCATGCAATGTTATCTCTAAATGAGTCATGTTCTTCATGCATGCAAGCAATGTCCTTTTTCAAATTTTTAATTTCTTTCTTTTTCATGTCATATTTCTCAAGCAATAATTGGCAAAATGAATTGAGCTCATCATATGACATAATATCATCTTCCTCGGATTCGGAAGTTACCTCAAGGGGTTTATCCCCTTGGACCATATAGCATACGTTGGAGATGTCGCTTCCAACGTCCGAATCGCTCCCCGCATAGTATAGATCCTTTTCGCCAAGGGAGATGAGGGTGTTCCATACTATAAAAGCCGAATCAAGATTAGTCATCTTAGACAAATAATCATTATCTAAGCAAGATACTAAAGCATGTAGGGCTTTTGCATTAGCCTCAATGTTCTTACCATTTAAGCAATATTCTTTATTAGTTGTGGCAAGATATACACTAAGGCCAAGTCCTTTGAGGAA
Organism: Agave tequilana; assembly: GCA_038442645.1. NCBI lineage: Eukaryota > Viridiplantae > Streptophyta > Magnoliopsida > Asparagales > Asparagaceae > Agave > Agave tequilana. The sequence goes on from JAVJIF010009834.1 coordinate 17,999, forward strand.
CAAAGACATCTTAACCTTCCAAATTTGGATGTTAAGAGTGTCAAAGGTGGGTGGTGACATGAAGTCCATGGTGTGTGTACAAAATATTGTGATTAGCCTAAAGGAGGATCTTTAACTCTAGGTTGTTAGACCCAATATCAAGAGCACTTGGCTCTGATACCAATTGTAAGATCACCTAGAGGGGGGGTGAATAGGTGATGGCTAATCTAATGGTCACTTATGAACAAATAATGCGGAATTAAAACTAAGTTGACCAAATTAAACTTCTTTTAATTGAACACTTATGTATAACACAAGAGTGTTGCCGAATTCCCCTTGCGAGGCTCTGGACAAACTCCTCTAGATTCCCCTTGAATGGGTTGAGGTGCCGCGTTGGCTCTCTTGGTTGAATACTAGTGTTAATAACAATCCCAAACAAGTATAGCAATTATGAGCACAAAGGTATATCATGCATATAAGAGATAAAGACTATAAAGTAATGCAAGATATAAGTGAGACAAAAAGAGTAAGAGAGCAAGAGTGAGCAATCGCAAACACAAAGGGTTTGTTTCGAGGTTCGAGCACACTTGCTCTACATCCCCGCCTTCGACACACGAAGGATTTCCACTATGCACGATCCAACCGGATCTCTCCTTGGTGCCGCAACACCTACAAGCCCTCGGACTCCCAAAGTCCCTTACACACCACAAGCCCACCGGCTCGTCGAGGCCGCACCTCGTACAACAAGTCCGCACCCGAACTCAAAACACCGCGAGCACACTTGCCCGCTTCCTCAAATACAAAGAAAGATCTTGGTGATCTAAACACTTGATCACCTAACAAAATTCTCACTACAACACTCTCCTATAGGATAGATATAACTATGGATGCTCAAGTGTAGTGTGAGAAATCAAGGAAAGAACTTTGATGGAAAACTCAAGAAATCACAATAAACACTCTCTTGATAAAATCCCTTTTGATAGGAAATATTGGCACTCTATTTTGTGGAGAAAACTCTGCTAAAAGAATGGAAATAACTGGACAAAAGCTCTCCTAAAATCTTGGCTCAAAACAATGACAAAACCCCCTTTTATAGAGGTCAGAAAAATCTGACCGTTGGGGTCTGTCAGAGCTGCCGGTCGATCGCCCGGTCGACCGTAACGGTCAAAAAACTGACCGTTACAGCCTCCGGTCGACTGGCCCGGTCGACCGAGAAGAACAGAGAGCACTGCTCTCAGTTCCGGTCGACCGGCCCGGTCGACCGCACAAAACTGCCAGACGTGCACAGTTTTGTGCACGTCGGTCGACCGGCCCGGTCGACCGACCTCTGTGCAATGGGTTAACTTGGAGCACAGTTTTGAGGTCTAAAACGTTCGAATTTGAGAATAAGTATATAGGATGAATTTGTAGATATTGAAGTCTTCTTTCTAATGCAACTTAAATCAAATCAATATCAATTCGGAATTGAAAGTTATCAATAAAATACTAAAAGGTATCAAATCAGAAACTGAAAACTGTTTTTCAGACTTCAACCCAATATTTGACATTCTTAACATTTAAATCAGAAGATGATTATTGAATATTAAATGTAGCTCTGAAAGTCATCTTTAAAATTCAATATAAATCATGTTAATTGAATATAGGAATCAAAAGTTATGACTAGAAAACTAAAAGTGTGTCGAGCAGATCAGCAGGACGGACGAGAGTTCTAAAAAGGTTTTGGTTAAAAACACATGTATATTTGAAACACCAAAAACTAAAACGGTATTTTTCTAAAACTAAAATTCTTTTGTGAAAACACATAAATCAAGAGTGTGTGTGTGATATGAACTTGAGCAATCCACCAACTATCTATCCTTTACATTTTAACTAAAACAAACAAAAATCTTATACCTAGACACAAGTCTTCATCTTCTTGAAGTCTTCCCTTGAAGTCTTCTCATCTTCTTGACTTGGTCCACATGCAATCCACCGAGCTCATCTCTAGATGTGGTCTTGATGCATAGGCTCGTGAATCGACCGGTGCTAGCTTCCAACTTGACATTTTATCCTTTGTTGAAGCTCCACACCTACTAAGATTTTGATAAGGAATCTGTCACTAATTAAACAAGATCATTAGCAAATATAACTACATGAGTTGATCATCATCAAAACTAGAGTGATAGGCCTTTGGGCCAACAGAACCCATCCGGACATGGCATACGGGTACCATTATCCAAACGAGAGAGTGACCAAATAACAAGTGTTCCCGACGTCACTATCGTGTATACTGTTTTATTATGTTAATTGGAAACCCAATAGTCAAGGAGATCTAGTCAGGTTGGTGTACCCCGTGCATACCCAGGATCACGGCCTTAAACAGACCCCTGGCTGCTGAGACCAGGGCCAGCCCGCTAAGGCTGTAACATGTAACAGGAACTCAATGAGCTAAAACAATAAACAGGAGCTCATGAGTTATAACAGACGGTAGCCAGCACTACCCCGTCCCCTGCAGTGGGACAAACAATGGATCCAGACATCCACCCAACAAGATCTAATCAACCGTCAAGTCTCCCCCAACCCCATCTTATATTTCATACATCTAATGTACACATGGTATCAGGAACAAGAACAGTACATGATACATGTAACACGATAACATGACATGAGTTCTGTTGATAGCACGAAACACGATAACGGGAAACAATATATGTGGGATTCTAGAGGTGGCCCCCGTGGCTTAGATCCACGTGGCACTTAGTTCCACACATCGCATATCAGCAGCTCATGTATCCAGTAACGGGAATATCCATAACGGGAAACAATCATGCGACAGGAAGACATGAATATACATGCAATATAAACAGTGATCCATATGACAAGAATAGAGAAACCATATATGCATGTGTAACAGTGATATGTAAACATGACATAACTGTGTACCGAGCATCCATGTAACGATGATAACAATAATATGAAATGCGGTAGTCAGTGCATTGGTATATCCGTGTACCAGTGGAACATATATATGTAGCAATACTCCGTGTAATATCTCTGTGATAGTACATGTAATAACAGTGATCAATGTCTACTACAATACCATGTCCAGTGAACTTACAGTATCCATGTCATGATGATACCAGTGCATGACATACCAGTGTTCAGCATTCATATCTAGTGACAGTGTAGTGTCATCGAGTACCGTGGATCCGTATACATGTGACAATAGTTATCTAACTGTGATATAATACATGAAATAAGAGTGTACCAGAATATGGTGAAATAGTGGTCCGCGTGTCAGTAGCTGTGCCGGTATGATGACTGTGTCCGAATTGTCTATGTCAATATTTATTGTTATTATTATTATATCACCTATATTTATATTAAATCAGGAAATACCTTACAATATTATCTGTTATTCCTATGACAGTGAGGTTCCAATAATTACAAGTTTATAATTACTAAGTACTGTATTTTATCCATAATCACGATTTATCAATCAATGTCAATAAACATGGTAAAATATAATTTATAAAAGAAAAACACTCATAAACTAGCAATGAGAAGGTAGCTCTCTTTTCCACAATCGCAACAGTTCCAGGATCGTCCAAATCGGAGTCCGGGTGCTCCTGATATCGCCCAAATACTAGAATTCATATAAACGGGTTCATTATGTAATAAAAAATATCTCAAATGCAAATAATAGAAATGAGCAAGGGGTTTTCTGTAATATTAGCTTTATTAGGTTTCGGCTGCGGGTTGGGTTCTTAACGGGTCGGGTTTGAATCCACGCCCCAAACCCACTAACATAAGTTATTTGGTGTAATGGGTTTTTGGGTAAACGGGTTAATGGGTTTCACTTAAACCCAATAGGTTTGGGGTCTAACCCAAACCCACAAAGAAGAAACAGTAGCATCAGTAGCTTGCAGCTGCTGCTGCTGCTCCTGCGCAGCCGGCCGGCCAGCCCAGCTGGCCGGCGGCACCGGCCGGCCTGCCGGCGGCGGTCCCGGCCGCCGGTGACGGTTCGGCTCCGGTCGAGCATGAGAGAGAGAGGGTGAGGGAGAGAAAGGAAAAAGAGAGAGAAAAGAAGAAGGAGAAGCAGCAGCAGAGGAAGAAAAGAAGAAGGAGAAAGAAATAGAGGAAGAAAAGAAGAAGAAAAGGAGAAAAAGAAAAAGAAAAGGAGAGGGGTGGTGCCCGGTGGCTCGCCGGCCACCGGGGCTTGCTTGCTTGCCGGCGGCAAGGCCGCCGGCGGTCGGCCTCCGGGCTGAAAATAATGAATTTTTATATTATTTTATTAGGGCCAAAAATAAACTAGTTCCGAACGGTGCCCAAAAATTACAGAAAATAGAGAATATTATCCTGAGATGTATATGAAGACGGTTTGAAGAAATTTAATCTGGTTTGCAAATTAAAAATCCCGGAGTGTCTCGCCGATACCTGGCGACGCCGGTTTGGCCGAATTTTTGATAAATTCAGAAAAATCCCAAAAAATACCCTAACGTAGATAACACGATTCTAAGGCACATGGTAAAAGCGGATCCTCAAAATACAACTCCGTTTGTGAAATAAAAATCGTAGAGCCGGTTATCGGTATCGGTCGACACCGACTACGAAGATTTTCCAAAATAATCCAGAAAAATTCAAAAAAATCCTGAAAAATCTAAAATATTAGAAAATGATTTTTGAAATTGAAATCAGCTCAATCGGACTATTACGGAGGTCAAATCAACTTTGTACGTCGTATCGCGTACTGATAAGGTGATACGTACACCAGGGATCAGGGGGTTACAGGAATCATCATAATGAGACTCACCTATCAACTGGGTGTCAATTTTCTCCTTATTGAGCAGATACTCATTGACTTTATTGACCTTGATTGTTGACTTGCCTCCATAAATGATAGCTTACCTAAAACTCTTATATGAAGAAGGTAAAGAACACAGTAATAGAAGTGTTTGATCCTCATCTTTTATCTTAACCTCTATCTTATCTAGATCATAGATAGAGAAAAATTTTACAATGTGAGACTTGATAGGTCTACCTTCATACATGCGGAGAAGAAAGAGACGCTGCTTCAGAATCAACCGATTCGCCAACGATTTCTTCAGATAGTGGTCCTGAAAATTGCTCCCACATTGAGAATGTTGTTTTCTCCGTAGAAAACTTATCCAGCACTTTGTCCGCCAAGCAAATCTGAATAGCTATCAAGGATTTCTTATCCAACTCCTGCCAAGTTTCTTCCATGTCTTGAGACTTTTTTCTCCCTCCCGAATAGTGCTTTCTTCAACCCGCTCTGGGTAAGGATAGCGTTCATCCTAATCTGCCATCTCTTAAAATTGATGACGCCATCGAACTTCTGAATATCAAACTTGATCGCAGACAACTTCGCGTTGACTTTACTCTAATATCAATTGTTGGAAAATAATCTATATGCTCTAGTACCAATTGTTATAATTTCATGATCGGGCGCACCCATGACCAGATCGACTGGGGGTGATACAGCGGATACGAACCATAGGATCTACTAAGGCAACTTGAAGAAGAGAAGAAGAGAAGAAGAAGATATTCCAAAATAGATAGAAAATCAATACACAATATAATGTGGTTCCACCGATCAAACATATCGTGTGTACGTCCACGGGAGAAGGGAAGAAACTTTATTGAAACTTTGAGAGAGTATAATAAGAATTACTTACACCTCACGCTGAGAAGTTATAAGCCCTTGATGGCCGCCAAGAACAGCGAACCCTTGTGGCTAAGATTTTCTCATGAATTTCTCACCTAGATGAATTACACCCTTAGGAATTATAAATTAATGAGATTCTCTTAGAATACATTAAAGGCCACCCCTAAGGGGTTATTTATAGACTATAGAACTCTCCCAGTCCTAAACAAACTCTTTCAATCAGAATAAAGAAAATTTGAATCCAACTCGGACTCAAAATAACATCAATCAGAATAAAGAAAACTTAAATTCAACTCGGACTCAAAACACCTTCAATCAGAATAAAGAAAACTTGAATCTAACTCGGACTCAAAACAGATTCAGAAAGAAAACTGTCAAATCTGACATTAATCAATCTTCACGACGTAATCATGTCATAATTCTCTCTTCCACACAAAAGATTCCTAAAATTACTCAAATTGGAAATGTAAATGATAAAACAATTGAAATTCAAAGGAGAAAACTAGAAAAAAATAAAATAAAACAAAAGAAAAATCTGAAAAAAGTTGCCAAATTTGACTCAAAATCTTTCGGGCCTCCGTACTGAAAAACACCTAGAGGGGGGGGTGAATAGGTGTAAGTGCTAATCTAAGAAACTTAATGCAAACTAAGTGCGCTAAATGCGGAAGCTAATGCAAATTATGCACAAACTAATACAATACAATAAGTGTAGCCGAATTCCCCTTGCGAGGCTCTGGACTAACTCCCCTTGATTCCCCTTGAAATGGGTTGAGGCGCTATGTGAAGCTCTTGTTGGATGAGTACAAGTTAGGCACACACACACAAGCAATCCAAGCAATAAGAAATATGTGCACACACAATCAAGCCAAGCAATCAAGGATAAATTACAATATGAAAGATGCAAGGCAACACAAGCAATGTATATAATATGAATGCTATGAAAGTATGATGCATGTATGAAATGATGCTTTGCACAAATGTAAAGAGAGAGAGAGTTAGAGAGACAATGGATCAAAACGCAAACACCAAGATTTGTTTCGAGGTTCGAGCACCTTGCTCTACATCCCCGCCTACACCACCGTGTAGGATTTCCACTAACTCAACTCCCACCGAGGGAACCTCTACCAAAGAGGATTTCTTACAACTCTAGGAGTACCAAACTCCTCTCTCAACAACAACCTCCACCGAGGCCCAACAACCAACACCAACAACAACCACCTCTACCGAAGAGGTTTACAACCAAACTCAATCACCTCTACCGAAGAGGGATCCAAACCAACAACCCAATACAACAATCTCCACCTCTACCAAAGAGGGAGCAACTCAAGAAATCAAGAGTTTTCAACAAGTGGTATATTTCAACCACAACCTCTTTCCTTTTTCTTTTTCCACAAAAACAAGATCCTAAATAGTTTAGGATAGAAGATATAGCTCAAGTGTGGAATCAAAGTGTTTTTGAAAACAAGCAACAAAGAAAAACTACTTGGGAAATCTCTTGTATATGATAGAAAATGAAATACCAAATCAAAATCCCAAAACCTAGTTTTCTTTGATTTTCCAAAAACCCAAAACAAATAAAGATGAGAAGTTTTAAAGCCCAAAAACTCTTTTAAAACTCTTTTAAACACTTCAGAAAACTAGTATTTTTTTCTCTTAAAATCTTGGCCAAAATCCCCAAAGAGATGGGGTTTATATAGCCCCTATACAAAACTAGCCGTTAGGCTGAGTTGGCAGTCTGACAGACTGCCGGTCGACCGGTCCGGTCAACCGCCAACGGTCAGAATTATGACCGTTGGGCAACTGCGGTCGACCGGCCCGGTCGACCGATAAAACCCGAGAGCAGAGCTCTCAACTCGGTCGACCGTCCCGGTCGACCGTGTCTGTGCCTAACAGACGTGCACGTCTGTGCACGTCGGTCGCCGCAACGGTCGACCGGCCCTTGGTGCGGTCGACCGTCACGGTCGACCGACCAGCCTGTCAGCACAAAACAAGGTCAGAAATTTTGGGAAAAAATATTTTATAAAAACTTTTTATCATTTCTGAAAATTCCATAAAACTTGTTTTATCATTTTATGTTAAAACATAAACATGTGATAAAAATTTCAAGACAATATAACAACATATCAATTCATTTTTGTGTCTTGCAAATTTTATCAAAAACAAAACCTTGTATTTTGTCAAACTTGATTTTTCCAAAACATGAATAGGATAGTCAAAATAAGTTTGTTTACCAAGTTAAAGCATGTATGTATAAATAGAAAACATCTACTATACATATAACATATGTAAACTTGTTTTGATCAACTATTCATAAAAACCAAGTATCAAATCATAAAACGTGTGTGTTTTGTGTTCACTTGAGCATATCAACTAAACTAAGCTTTACAAATATGGATCTAAAACTCTATCAAAACTAGGATACCTAAGTCTTCTTGTTGATCTTCCATCTTCAAGTAGACTCGGTCCAAACTCCGTGATTCTCCAAGTGCAAAGGTATGATCTTTAAGCTTTGGCACCGGAATCAACATGGAAAGCTTCTAAACTCCTTGTTGAAGCTAATCACCTACTAATATCCTGTTAATGATCTGAAACTTAGAAACACAAGAATATTAGTAAACATAACTACATGAGTGTTGATCATCATCAAAACTAGAGTGGAAGGCCATTGGGCCAACAATCTCCCCCTTTTTGATGATGACAAAACTCATGGAGTTATATATGCATGGATTAAAGTTAAGCTTCAAAGAAGCTCCCCCTTAACTCATGCATAGGGATAAACAATAAATATATGCAATGAATATTAAACATGAAACATGCGTATGCATAAACAATAAATGATGGTTCTAGATATCAAATGGAATATTCAAAACAAAATAAGCAAAATAAGCTCTAGATACCAATTACAAAGCAAACTCTATAAATCAATTAAACTTAATATTCTTGAGATTAAAACATAATATATGCATAAACATAAGCATGCATATAAAACACAAATACTTCTCCCCCTTTTTGTCAATCATCAACAAAGGGGTAAACAATCAAAACCATAGATAAAATGAGGGGTAAAAATCTTTCTTCCCCTTTTGTCAATCAAAACGATGCAAACAATGTTCTCCCCCTTTTTGTCTAAAACAAAACAAAATCAATAAGGGGTGACTACAAACATGATATCAATTAGAAAATATGTCAATGAAGCATCTTGATACCAATAAACAAGGATCAATATATGTTATATGCTATATACATTCATGAAGAGGAAGACGCTAAGTTAGCTTCCCTACACATATGCATTACATGAAGAAAGGATGACAAGCCCCAATTCACATAACACATATTATGTAATGCATAAGAGGAGATGTGAAGCTCCCCCTACACACGTATATCATATAAAGAAGAGTTGTCAAGCTCCTCAATTTATAATATACTCAACATGAATCTATATGTAAGAGAGATGTTAAGCTCTCCTTGCATATAGGAAATACAAATCAAAACTTTGAATATTTTCTTTAAACAAAATTTTGGAAATACCAATTGTAATTAAACATAAGTCTTGAATCCAAAACAAATTTTGAATTTCTTAAATATGATACCAATTGTAAATATTTTACCAATTGAAAAGATTTTTCATAGAAACATTGATACCAATTGTAAGAATTGTTCATTTTAAAAACATATAATTTGATGTTGATATCATATGTTTAAAACAACAACTTTTAATCATAAAGAGTGGGAGTACAAATACCAATTGAAATACAAAATCAAATTTTCTCCCCCTTTATGAAATACAAACTAAGGTCATGCATAGTCTTGATAACAATTTAAAAGTAATCAATTTAAACAAAATTGAAACTCAAGCACTAGCATAAACACAAACATATATATGTATGAAAAATAGATACCAATAGAAATTGATATACTTGGAATTTAAAGCATACATACATACAAAACATATATGAGTATACAAGAAGATCAAAATGATACCAATTGAAAGAGTTCAATGATACCAATTGTCATAACAATAAGTTCAAGTGTATACATCATATTCTCTACCACCCAATCATAATTCAAGTTTTAAAGATTTTCAATTTAGGGCACACATGAACATGATCTCCCATCCTACCGCCCTTAGAAGGTAGGGGTTTTTTTTTTAAAAATAGATTTGAAAATTTAGTTTTGTTTGAAAAACTCTACCAAATGAAGAATACCGTAACTAGTTATAAGAGAAAGTTGTAAACTAGTACGAAATCCTTCAAGCAAGGAATAAAACACAAATGAAATTCACATGATAATCATCACTCTAACCAATAAAGCATACCTCATGAGAAACAAAACATGAGCAATAGATATGAGTGTACAAATAATATGTGAAGATCATAATCATGAAAAATATTTCATTAAGCTCAATTATTCCTTAAAACATAATTCTATCAAAAACATGAAAAATCATATAAAACTACTTATTTAATCTTCAAGGCATATGTATGTCTAATACAAGCTAAAATATACATACATATCCAAAACTCAACGAGTCCACTAAATGTATATTCATGAAGGCACGTGGCTCAAAAAGATGTATATGTATAAGATTAGTTTGAACTAGATAGACATATACATGAAGCATGAAAAACTAAATTTTCATCATAACAAATTTCATTTCAAGGTATATATATGAATTGTCAAACATGAAGTATACATACATATCCCTAAACACAATTGAGTCCAAATATAGATTTGCATGAAAGGCAAATGACTCAAGGGGTATACATGTATATCTTAAAGTTTGGCAATACAAACATATACATGAAGTGAAACACACAATCATAAACAAATTCAAAAATGGAATACAAGTTTGAAATGTATGAATCATCAAAACTAGACTATACTAACACATGTAATGGGTTCAAATAAGCAATCAAGCCCAAACATACATAGATTTATTTGTGGCCCACTATATGTACAAGTATAATTCCTAGTCTTAATGAAATCTAACACTTAAACATGTAATCAAGACATTGAGCATCAAAACAAACACGAATACCATATTTCTAACTAAAACACATACAAAATTCATCAAAATTCTTTTATTTGAATTTTAAACTACATATACATGCAAATAGGTATAACAAGTATAAATGAACGAATCATCAAAACTAGCTCATGCGTGTACATATAGTGAATACAAATGAGCATGAAGTTCAATTGCATATAAAACAAATGTAACTCACTATTTGTACATGTATAACACAAGTTTTGACAAAATCCACATTTAAACATGTCATAACCACAAGGAGTATCAAAACAAGCTAGAAATCAACATCATAAGAACTAAAACATGATTACTATGTAAATTCACATGTATTAGATTCATGATGTACATTATAGCTAAACAAACGGTGAGAACACTAAATGTGAATCAAATAAGCATGTGTGTCTCAAATACTATACATGTATGTCAAGGATCTAATAAACATGGAATGAACATACTAATCCATAGACATCAAAAACATGCTATAAACATTAAAACATGGAAAGCATGTAAACAATAAATGGGAGTAAAGGATTGTTACCAAAACCGAAGAAGCAACTCTCCTTGTCTCCAAAACATGGTGGTCATCTTCACCAAATCTTCCCTTGAAAGTGATGCATCCAATTGATTTCCTTTAAGTCCGGAACGCATCCACTCCAAGGTGCTATCACTCTCACGTCATGTGAGAGCCCACACCTACATCAAAAATAGGAGGGGTGGTCTTTGGTACCCATCTCTTATTGGGTCCATGGGGGTTAGTACCTTCTCTAACCCAAACAAACTTCTTGGCTAAATTTTCAACATGTAAACGATCATAGCAAAATTTAACAAGATGGCCTTTTCGGCCACAATGTGTACATGTGTACACATGAGCATACTTGTGTTGATGGTGTCCGTGTGAAGCATGTGTAGGCTGTGATGGGTGTGCATGCATAAAAGTTGGAGCTTGTTTCTTTCGAACCAAGGATTCCAAGCGTGTATGTTTCTTGGCACATTGGCTCATAGTGGAGCCCAAACAATCTACTCTCTTCTTTAGCATACAAATATCATCATTAATCCTAGAAGAAGAGGTACATGCATTAGGTAGACTAGATGAAGAAGCTACACTAGCATGGCAAACATGTGCATCAATCTTATTTGTAAAAATTCATTTTTCTTTAAACATTCATCCAAATCTTTAGAAATTGAAGCAATCTTAATTTTCAAAGAATCATTTTCTTTTAAAACAAAATCAACTTTTGAAGACAAGTTTTCATTTTTCTTCAAAAGAACATGGCAATCATTTTTATTTTTCAAAAAGTTATTTTCTTTAAGTGCAAGATCAAGTTGAGATTTTAATGAATCCCTCTCATTATGGACCTCAACCTTTTCTTGCAAAACACAATCAAGTCTAGAATGCAAACACTTATTTTCTTTTTCAATTTCTAGACTTTTCTTTTTCAAAATCTTATACTTTTCAATTAGTTTTTCACAAACAATGGAAAGTTCTTCATTCAAAGCATGGGCATCAATATGATCATTTGAAGAACTAGCATCATCGTCACTATCTAATGGAGTTTCCGAGTGTACCTCAAGGGAGTCATTCCCTTGGACCATATAGCATTGTTGTGGCTCGGATTCTCCGCTAGATTCCTCTTCTTGGATGGCAATTGAAGCTTGGAGGTGGTGGTGGTTGTCAATTTGTTCCACACTACAAAAGCGGAATCAAAGTTAGAAACACATAAAAGATATTCTTTAGGAAGAGTGCTTCTAATGGCCTCTAGGGCTTGTGCATTGGCCCCTATATGATTACTATCACCAAGATAACATCTCTTGGAGGCGGCAAGGAAGACATGCAAACCTAGGGTCTTTAGGTACATGGACATCCTATACTTCCAAACATCAATGTTGGAAGGGTCAAAGCTAGGAGGGGTCATGAAGTCCATGGTAAACTATATATGAATGTGCAAACAAACAAATGCAAATGAGATTAGCAAGCAAATGGATCACTCCTAGGATGTTAAGCCTAAGTATCAGGAGCACTAGCTCTGATACCAATTGAAAAACACCTAGAGGGGGGGTGAATAGGTGTAAGTGCTAATCTAAGAAACTTAATGCAAACTAAGTGCGCTAAATGCGGAAGCTAATGCAAATTATGTACAAACTAATACAATACAACAAGTGTAGCCGAATTCCCCTTGCGAGGCTCTGGACTAACTCCCTTGATTCCCCTTGGAATGGGTTGAGGCGCTATGTGAAGCTCTTGTTGGATGAGTACAAGTTAGGCACACACACACAAGCAATCCAAGCAATAAGAAATATGTGCACACACAATCAAGCCAAGCAATCAAGGATAAATTACAATATGAAAGATGCAAGGCAACACAAGCAATGTATATAATATGAATGCTATGAAAGTATGATGCTTATGAAATGATGCTTTGCACAAATGTAAAGAGAGAGAGAGTTAGAGAGACAATGGATCAAAACGCAAACACCAAGATTTGTTTCGAGGTTCGAGCACCTTGCTCTACATCCCCGCCTATACCACCGTGTAGGATTTCCACTAACTCAACTCCCACCGAGGGAACCTCTACCAAAGAGGATTTCTTACAACTCTAGGAGTACCAAACTCCTCTCTCAATAACAACCTCCACCGAGGCCCAACAACCAACACCAACAACAACCACCTCTACCGAAGAGGTTTACAACCAAACTCAATCACCTCTACCGAAGAGGGATCCAAACCAACAACCCAATACAACAATCTCCACCTCTACCAAAGAGGGAGCAACTCAAGAAATCAAGGGTTTTCAACAAGTGGTATATTTCAACCACAAACCTCTTTCCTTTTTCTTTTCCACAAAAACAAGATCCTAAATAGTTTAGGATAGAAGATATAGCTCAAGTGTGGAATCAAAGTGTTTTTGGAAACAAGCAACAAAGAAAAACTACTTGGGAAATCTCTTGTATATGATAGAAAATAAAATACCAAATCAAAATCCCAAAACCTAGTTTTCTTTGATTTTCCAAAAACCCAAACAAATAAAGATGAGAAGTTTTAAAGCCCAAAAACTCTTTTAAAACTCTTTTAAACACTTCAGAAAACTAGTATTTTTTTCTCTTAAAATCTTGGCCAAAATCCCAAAGAGATGGGGTTTATATAGCCCCTATACAAAACTAGCCGTTAGGCTGAGTTGGCAGTCTGACAGACTGCCGGTCGACCGTCCGGTCGACCGCCAACGGTCAGAATTATGACCGTTGGGCAACTGCGGTCGACCGGCCCGGTCGACCGATAAAACCCGAGAGCAGAGCTCTCAACTCGGTCGACCGTCCCGGTCGACCGTGTCTGTGCCTAACAGACGTGCACGTCTGTGCACGTCGGTCGACCGCAACGGTCGACCGGCCCTTGGTGCGGTCGACCGTCACGGTCGACCGACCAGCCTGTCAGCACAAAACAAGGTCAGAAATTTTGGGAAAAAATATTTTATAAAAACTTTTTATCATTTCTGAAAATTCCATAAAACTTGTTTTATCATTTTATGTTAAAACATAAACATGTGATAAAAATTTCAAGAAAATTTAACAACATATCAATTCATTTTTGTGTCTTGCAAATTTTATCAAAAACAAAACCTTGTATTTTGTCAAACTTGATTTTTCCAAAATATGAATAGGATAGTCAAAATAAGTTTGTTTACCAAGTTAAAGCATGTATGTATAAATAGAAAACATCTACTATACATATAACATATGTAAACTTGTTTTGATCAACTATTCATAAAAACCAAGTATCAAATCATAAAACGTGTGTGTTTTGTGTTCACTTGAGCATATCAACTAAACTAAGCTTTACAAATATGGATCTAAAACTCTATCAAAATTAGGATACCTAAGTCTTCTTGTTGATCTTCCATCTTCAAGTAGACTCGGTCCAAACTCCGTGATTCTCCAAGTGCAAAGGTATGATCTTTAAGCTTTGGCACCGGAATCAACATGGAAAGCTTCTAAACTCCTTGTTGAAGCTAATCACCTACTAATATCCTGTTAATGATCTGAAACTTAGAAACACAAGAATATTAGTAAACATAACTACATGAGTGTTGATCATCATCAAAACTAGAATGGAAGGCCATTGGGCCAACACGTACATCTTCTAAAATGAACTCAAATTGCGGAAAAAAAATCATGAATTTTAGTTAGCAAAGCCATCTAGAGGGCCTTATAGAGCTCTTTTTACTATTTAAGAATTAAAAACATAATGGAGATTCTGAGTTACGATTTAAAGGTTATGGCTCCTAGAAGTTGACCTAAACCTCATCTCTTTTCCTATTGTTGGAGATATTCTAAATGTCATAGCTTATTTGTATTAGAACTCAATATATGATTTATTATTTAAAATATCATTTTCATTTAATGAGAATCTATATAGGCAAATGATTGTACTATATACATGTGTCTTGTGTTCTATATCGTAGATGACTTGGTGTGTAGAGTTTGGCTTACACACAGAAGATCAGATCATCAGATCCTTAATAGAACATAAGTTAGGTCTATAATCTTAGATGAAGTTAGACATACCATCGGTAGGATTGTAATGTAATCTTCTAGAATAGTCTTTCTTGACTATAGGAGACTGTTTGATGTTTCAGGCTATTGCATTAGTGCACTTTATGTGTATTGGAAAGGACCAAGTTGAGGTCATTTTTTATATACTGATTATATTAGAAAATTGACACCTCATGGTTATTGTAGTGCTCACTTTCTGACCTGCCTGAGATTATGACACGTGTCTATCTGGCTCAAAGATACGCGACGCGTAGCCACCTCTCGAACACATAATCAGAAGTGGGAAGTTTCTATCTAGACTGGTCTGCTGGTAAGAGTGGCTCTGTATTGGATACCCTCCTTGATACTAGACTTTGTTATGACCCGCGTGGTTCTTGCTTTGTAGGTGAATAAGACCAGATTTGGATATAGGTCTGATGAGAAGGTCGTGGCGCATCAGCTTGCAGCGAAGAGGTGGCCCTGGTGTGGCATCGGGAACAAAGTCCTGGGAAGAGTTTCATCAGCTATTGCTCGGGAGGAAAGAACCATCGATCCTGAATCTGTTGATCAGGAAGGTTCCCTTACTGCAGCTCCCATGCAGAAAATTCTTGCTGGATTGATTTCCTGAGAAAATATTTTTGAAGTGTCTCCTCTGGGCAATACGATTCCACCTCTTCTTTCCCAGCCTTATGTTGAGGCCTAGTAGCTTGGGGAATGAGTCTAGTGACATCCCAGTCATTTTTCTCCCGTCAAACGACGTTATTGCTTCAGGCTCTGAGTGGAGAATGTTCTACGCATGGGGGTCGTGATGTGGCCTTGGGGCATGACAACTTTCTTTGAGGTTAGGAGGAATTTGAAGGTGTCGTATCTTGGGCCCGTATTAGATCGTTAGAGTTACCTTCCAAGTGAGTTTTAGTTGCTTCATGTTGTCCATTGGGCATATGGTTCTTACTGACTATCTTCCTTGCAGATTACGTTGTCTGTGGTTTAGTCCTTGAGTCGCCAATAAGATGCTTTGAAGGAGAAAGATTTCAGAACCGCCGTCCTCCAAAATGAACTCAAGGAGGTGAAAAAGGAGTACAACAAGGGAGATCGCCAAGTTTTGGGAGAAGCTTAAGGTGAAGTCCTCGGAGTTGGAGCAGAGGGGCTCTGAATTTCATTTCATTCAGGAACAATTAGTGGAAGCTCACCGCTTGGCAAAGGACGCCCAAGCTGAATAGGATCATAAAAAGGAGGCCTTCCAAGTGGAGAAGGAAGGCTTACTTCGTGATCTAAAACAGGAGCAGGCTGGTGAAGTCGAGGACAAAAGGAAGATTGTCGATCTTGAAGATCAAGCCCAGGAAGAGATCTCCATGTTTAAACTTGTAAAGTATAAGCAAGGCTACAGAGACTGGGCACAAGGAAACTGCTGAGGTAATCCCTTGAGGCTGATGTTGCTGAAGGGGATCAAGCTGAATTTGTACCTTCAGTTTCTGTTGTGCCGCCTCCCCTTGGTGCTCCTGAGATGATAATTGAATCTCCACGGAGTCCTCCTGTTAGTGGGACCACCATGACTCCTCTTGTAGAACGTACCACCGAGGCTGTTGAGGAGCCTTCTGCTGATGATGTTATTACGGTTACTCTCATGTGACCTAGTTCTCAAGGTGTCGAGGAGCCTCGTCTAGATGTATCAATGTATAAGATTCTGTGATTTTCGATTGTATCTTGCACTTGCTATCAATGAAAGATTTACCCTAAATATTTGAACTCTGGATTGTCTTCTCATTCTTGCGTTGTTGTTTCTTGTAGTTTGACGAGGTTAATACCCAGCTCGAGGAGTTCTTTAGCAATGAATCCTTCGGTAAACCATCCAGCACTGGGAAGATCCTTGCGTTATCCTACCTCTTCGGGATGATTTCGATACTATCTCGCTAATATCTGATTTGAATCTTACCCCAGAGCCCAGGTCTTTCCTGGAATTCTTCTGCGAGAAATGCAATGCGCTATTGGGAGGGCGTCTTCGTCTCAAAATCACTTTAGAGATTGAAGTCAAATTGTATGATAACTTTATGTTGCAACTGGAACGCCAGAAGGCTGGATCCAAAGTGAAGAGAGGACCCTTTCAAAAAAATGCAATTAATTAACCCAAAAGGCATTGGATTATTTTTGAGAGGTGAAGAACTGAAGGCTTCCCTCCAGGAGATGACGAGAGAACTGGATGCAGCGCGTGGTGAGATTCGCCAGTTACTTCAAATGATTCGAGTCAGTAAAATGTTGTGGAATTCTCGTGGTCTCTCTTGGAAGAGGTGCAGTGTGAGAATGAGAAACTGCAGAGACGACTTCATGGATGCGAGCAGGAGCTGGGTCATCGAGGATAGGGCTAGATGCAACTTTTTAATGTCTCATTTTCATTCCTTGTAACTTGTGTTTAAACGAAACATCAAAGTTTTATTGTATCCTATTTTCTAATCAAATTCAAATCCTCCCAAAATGATGTCATGCCCCGCTTCCTAAAATACGAGAAAATGAAGTGCGATAAGAGTCGACGAAGCTTATACGCAAAGAGAATACTTCATATACGCGCTAAGCCTTAAATAATTCGAACAAGCTATATAAATCTACTAAAATGAATTACGAACACTGCAATAAAACATATAAATGTCCACACATGATAACAAATGAATATAAAAATGGAATGATAACTGAGTCTGATATAGAGAGAATAAAAAAACAACAGGAATAAAAGAGAAGCAAGATTGTTGATAATCAACAGATAAAACTCTAAGCTCTTCATGACGCATACGATCTCATCGAATACCTGATCAATATAGTAAAACATCCTTTATCTGGATGCGCAAATCCAGGGGAGTCAGAAAACTCTCCATGAGTGTGTAAAATGAGGGAGTGTGCATATGCATAATACGTATATACAATAATAATATGTCTAAAACTGTAAAATGAAGACAACTAAATCATACCATGAATAAATCTGTGAATAAAAGACAACTTATACTATTGTAAAACAAATAACTGATGTCAAAGAGATGTGTTACCTAGATATGTCTATAATATGTTGATTATTATTAATCTAATTAATGTTGTACTTCGCTACGTCCTATACCATAGTCATTTTCCCACATATATCTAACAAGGTTATCATTATTATAACTGCCTGTCAATATAGTGCATGTATTTTGAAAGGGTATCATGCATGTCCGGTATCATAGTCTAACACCCCTGGTGCTGAACCAGGACAGGCCGCAAAGCCCTAATAACTGAGACCACAGCCTCACACAAAAAGACAACTGATGTAACACCGTAATTTAGACATTGTCTTGACAACTGACAACTGAATAACTAGATAGAAAGTACTACTTTGGTTCCCCATGGTGGAACTCACAACTCGGTATACCATCACAAGTCCTTCCAAAATATATGACATGCATTATTAGGCAATTACTCCTTTTTCCTTGGGTTATGGTGCCTTTTATTAACAAGCAATAATATAATTGATTATTAAATGCAATAGTAATCGAATATCTCTAACAGCTGCCGATGTCAATAATAGTTGATATGTGACAAGTGATAGCTGACAACTATTAATTGATAACTAATAACTGACATCTGTCTAGAATACTAGAGATATAGAGTCACTGATACAATAGTTTCACTAACAACTGGTAACAGATGTAAAACTCAGAAAATATATGATCACTGATATCAACTAGATTGCTATTACAATATATATCTATATCCATAATTGAATAATTGCAATAATTAAGAATTAGTCATGAAGTGAAGTCTACTGATAATCCTCATGGTCAAGCTAAAGCAACATATGTTGAAATCATAACAAAAGTGTGGAACATTCTCAAGCACAACAATTCTAGAATATCTCCACATCTAATATTCAACATCAATAAAATCATCAATACTCAGTAATCAGTGAATAGATCCAAAAAATACTCATAATCAATAATCTAAGAATCATCAATCTCATTTGATCACTACTCAAGATCCAATGTAAGAATAAAATCTCTTATCAACTTCAACTCCAACTAAGTCCATATACAAATCCATGTATCAAGAAATTCAGTTCTCTTAATAAAGTAACATCAAATTTAATCCATTTTCAATGTCCAAATAAGTTCTCAGTCTAAGGTTTATCACACTAGATCCAAATATAAAATGGTAAATGATATCACATGAGATGATATAGTAATAATGTCTCGATGATATAATACCGAATCTATAAACACTTTAATTTTAAAATACATCAGATCAATTATCTGGATTATATCTAAACTCTCATATCGGTATAATCATCCATCATAATCCACTACCCAACAATCTAATCTCCCGATCAAAATAGTCAATCATCAAAACCAGACTCTAAATCATAAAAACAAGACTCTAAATCATAAAAACTGCAATTATTTCTAAATATAAGAAATCAACCGATTTAACAAACTATTGCACAAATTAACTAACACTATCTAATAACAAAAATAGATAAAAAAATACAACGGAATAAACATTCACATGAAATGATAAAATAATTTGCATAATTCAAATAAACAAACAAAGCAAACATTCGAATATACTATATAAATAATTAAAAATATTAAAATAAAACACTCACCAGTATAATATAAATTACAAATAAACACACAAACACTCACATGAAATGATGCGATTTCGGGTCCGAATCGTCGTCAGGTCTGCATTGCACGAACCAGTTTGGATCTCCAAGTCGGCTCACGGGTCAGGTCTTCAAATCAGATAGCGTATCGACACTCTGTAAACACAAATTCGGGTCTCTGTTACCAAGTTTGGATCACCCAATCAGTCCGGATGCTGCACTGAAACCACACTCCCATATACAGAGGGAGGAATTAACCCACACACACATGCACACCCACACGTGCACAAACACGTACATACATATGTACACACAAACAAAAACACACACACACACACACAACACACACCTACACATAAACACACGCATACGTTCACACCAACACACACACACACACACACACACACACACACACACACATCTACGCACACAAGTGCCCTCACCCACACACTTATACATGCACACACGTACTCATGCACACAAACACAGACACACACACACACACACACACACTCAAATATACAAAGGCAGAGAGTGGGTATATTACCAAAGGGGAGGAGCACGACCGCGCATGGGGTGGTGCGGCTGCACACGAAAGCCGACAAGCAGAGGAGGACAGTAGGGATGGTAGCGTGTGATGGTGAAGGTGTCAGAGGTTGCTCATAGTGGCTCGCTGGTGGAGAGCAGATGGAGGAGAAGGTCGGGGTTGTGGGTGAAGTATAGGTGCTAAGTGAGGATCGGTGGTGGTTGATGATGATCTGTTGGGGGGGTAATGTTTGTGCTCGAATGTAGGCATCAACTAAGGAAAGAGTGTGGCACAGAGTTGGGCACGACAGTCTCCGACATCGAGGAGATGGAGATCGTGCCGCTGTATGGGAGATGGCGAACGCGTATTACAGTGGTGGTGGTTGGATATGGGTAGAGGAGGTGGATGAAGAGGGAGAGAGGTTGCTGGAAGAGGTGCGGAAGTCAGCCAAGGGGGCTGCTGCTTAGAGCTAGGGCAGCGTGGACTGCGAACGATGACTCTGAGGAGGTGAAAATGACCATGGGGATGGCCTGCAGGCATGGGGAGATGATAAAGGAGAGGGAGGATCCGGTGGTGTAGGCGGCCATGGGTGTTGTCGCGGCTTTCGCCGGAGAGAGGGGGGAGCAGGCTGATGGGGATCGGTGGTGGGTGTCGATGGTCATGGTGAGTGGCTGCTCGGGGAGAGAGGGAGGCAGTGTGCAGGCGGAGGAGTAGGGAGGCTGCCGCTGGTGTCTCCGATAGAGGAAGTGGAGGAGCTCGCCGAGTAGGTGGAGAGCCATGGGCGGTGGATGCAAGCGGCGATGGCCGAGGGGAGTAGCCACGGAGGTAGATGGTGGTGCAGCTGCATGGAGGAAGGAGGTCAGCTATGGATTGGAGAAGAGAAGAGATTCGGATTAGACTTAGGATTAGGGTTAGGGTTTAGATTAGGATTATGAGATAAGAAAGATTATATAAGAGATGATAATGGGTTTTGAGTTTTGGGTTTGTGTATAAGGAAATAGAAGATGATAATAATCATAAAAATAATAATAATCATAATCATAGTAATAACAATAATAATACTAATAATAATATAATACATAATAGTACTTATCAATAACAATAATAATTAACAACAACAACAACAATAATAATGAAATAATAATAGTAACAACTACTAATAATAATAACAACAACTAATAGCAATAATAATAATAATAGTAATTAGTGATTAAAATGTTAATGAGTAATAGTAGTAAATATAAAACAAATTAACACTTAATATTTCAAAACAATTTGTTTACTTAATAACAATAATAAAATAATAAGTAAAACCAAATAAATATTTAAAAAATATAAATAAATATTATTAACTAGGGATACTACAAAGGATTAGAGTTAGAACTTTTGGAGAGATACTTTTTGGAGCTTAATGTCGTCAGCGTTAGTCATAGGAGCTATAGGAGGACTTCCCTTTTTCGAGGGTTGGGCCTTCCGTGTAGGTTCGGCTGTTAGGCCGAGGACCCATTTTAGGCAATTTGGATGAGGATTATCTTTCAGGATACTCCCCGAGAAAACAGGTATCCATCAGGGTGAAGGCCCGCTATAGGATGCTCCCCGAATAGCTGTCAGGGTGAGGGCCTGATATAGGCTGTTTGGGTGAGCCTCCGTCTTTTAGGAGACTCCACAAGAAAGGGGGAGCAGTCAGGGTGAGGGCCCGCTATAAACTATTCCCCGATTAGCTGCCAGGGTTAGGGCTCGATATAGGCTGTTTGGATGAGCCTCTGTCTTTTAGGAGACTCCCCAAGAAGGGGGCAGCCGTCAGGTCGAGGACCCGCTATAGCCTGCTCCTCGAACAGTCGTCAGAGAGAGGGCCTGGTATAAGCTGTTTGGGTGAGCCTCCGTCTTTCAGGAGATTCCCTGAGAAGGGGTAGTCGTCAAGGCGAGGGCCCACTATAAGCTGCTCTCCAAATAGTTGTCAGGGTAAGGGCCCGATATAGGCTGTTTGACCGAGTCTCCGTCTTTCAGGAGACTCCTCGAGAAGGGGGTAGCCATCAGGGCGAGGACCCGCTATAGGCTATTCCCTGAATAACCATTAAGGCGAGGGCTCGATATAGGCTATTTGGGCGAGCCTCCGTCTTTCAGGAGACTCCCCGAGAAGGGGGTAGCTATCAGGGCGAGGGCCCACTATAGGCTGTTCTCCAAATAACCGTCAGGGCGAGAGCCCGTATAGGTTGTTTTGGCGAGCCTCTGTCTTTCAGGAGACTCCCCAAGAAGAGGGTAACCATCAGGGCAAGGATCCACTATAGGTTTTTTTTTTTGAATAGTTGTCAGGGCGAGGGCCCGATATAGGCCGTTTGGACTGGCCTCCGTCTTTCAAAAGACTCCCCAAAAAGGGAGTAGCCATCAGGTTGAGGGCCCGCTATAGGCTGTTCCTCGAATGTTCATTAGGGCAAGGGCCTAATATAGGCTGTTTGGGCGAGCCTCTGTCTGTCAGAAGACTCCCCAAGAAGGGGGTAGCTGATTATTCACGTACATTGCATATTTTATGTCATATTTTCATATTTATTCTTATTTAAATTCTGATATTTAATCGATTTATTGCCTAATGGTGTGCAGGTTGTAATTAATGGAGAAAGAGAAGAAAAAGCCAATTATATCCCATTTAATTCAGATTTTTAAGACAAGATTTTCTAGTCCAAGAAGTCAAAGGAGATATACTTGACTCCAGAGATCCTAGAGGCAATCTTATCTGAAGAAACATGACCAACTGAAAAAGGCAGATCACGTGGCAAGATTCTCGCCGTCGGGCTAGCGATTTCGCTATTATCTTCTACCACACTCTCCTCCTATAAATACCCAACCAGAGCAGAGCAGAAGACAGACGGAAAAAAACTAGGTTTAGGCTTTTATTTTTGAAGGTTAGGATATTCTTTTTAGTTAGTTGAATCAAGTGTAATTTCCACTTATTTTTCTTCTAGTTTAGTTCAGAAAAGAGAGAGAGGACACGCGTGTGTAATCTGCAATTGAAGTGACAATCAAGGAATACACAACTTGCTTTTTCATTGTCTCTCTTAATTGGTATGTTGAGTATACTCTTTTATTTTACTTATTGTTTTAATTCTTCCACGGGTAACTAAATCAATTTTCTTGGTTTACTAGTCTCTACCTCTTCTACTTTCTTTTGATCGATTTTGAGATCCCAATTGAATCATATGAATGCTTTAAAACAAGCCTTACTATTAAAGAGTGTTCTTGAAAGCACATGAGGATGAGTCATGGATGTTAACTTTATTTTTAAAAACACAGCTTTTTAAAATCATTTTTATTCCATTCTTACTCGCTTGATGGTTTAATATTCAATCTTTAAAACTGTGAAAAAAAGTTAAATTTTTCAAAAACTCATCTTATTTGTTTTACTTGAATGCTTCTTAAACTCATGTCTTAGTTTTTGCCGATGATCCAATTGAGGCACAAAACTTTTAAGAGAAGAACACATAGTGGATTAGTAAATTAGTGAGCCCAGATTCCTTCTCCTTATTTTTAAAACTTATTTTCTTTGCTCGAGTTCTCATCGCTTTTCTAAAACCCTAATTCTTCATCATTTTAAACTTTATTTGTTTTTTCTTTCTCTTTAAACCAAACTCTCAATCAATCATATTTTTTCTTTCTTTCTTTTAGAAATAGAAAACACAACTTGACTTTTGAAAAAATACTGAAAAGCTTGCATCATATTTCTCCTTGTGGACATGACCCGTTAGCCCTAGGGAACACGGTACACTTTAATCTAGTCACCACACACGATTCTTTGTTTTCATTTCTTTACATCATGTGGTACATTTGAAAGTACTTAGTGTAAACCGGACAAAATTTTTGGCATCGTTGCCAGGGAGGAAACGATATTTTTGTGATTTAACAAGTTTGTTCTCTGTTCAGTGTTCAGGAAAAGATTAGAAAAAGTTCTGCAGAAGAACCATAACTACTATGTGCCTCTGCTCTAAAAAGTAGAGCATACCAGCCCTTGCTTTTGTCGCATTTTCTTTGCCTTGGCCGCGCAAACGAGGCTAAGGAATTGGACTACTGATAATTTTTTTGCAGGGCATAGAGAATTGTAAACAAAGCATTTTTCTATTATTAGTTTCTCTTTTTGATTGATTCTAAATACTGTTCTTAACTCAACAGTAACAGATTGCTTGAATTGTTTAAAAAATAATTAGACTTGCATTCTAGGTATTTGTCTAATTTTGTTTAAATTCAATTATTGTTGAAGACTGTTGGAGCCAAGGTACAATGCATTGCATCTAGCATAAGAAACATTCTTGGGTGATATTTATTGCTCTTAATGTAATTTTTTGCTATTTACTTGCACACTTCGCACAAAAAGAACTAAGGGCAAAACCCAACGCAAGATAAAGTAGGAGAGTCATTACCCATTCTTAGCCCGTAAACCATCTCCACTGCACTCACAACCTAAGCCTAATTAAAATCTGAATAGATGTTCGACCTAAGGACATCTCGGACTCACTAGGAGATTTACCTCGGGAAGAAGTTGTTAGAGTTTGACTCAAGTCAAATTGGTGTATAAGGTTGAGGATTAAGAGGCAAGATCCTCAAAGACCAGTGGTTTGGCGTAATTAAGGCCCACTACTTTGTACGGATACCTCCCACTGACTCTTGCTCCGACCTGATTAATTAACTTATGGTCAAACTGCTTCAATATACCTCTCCTGAACAGTTAACCTACTAGGAGTTATCTAGGTCTAAGTCTACCATAGAATAGGCTTGATTGATTATTTTTTCTTTGACTGATTGTTTGGTGACCTTATTTGTGGTATATTGTGCATGCAAGCGTGGTCGAGAGACCCAATTACATCTAGGTTAACCAGAAGCAGTTAACCACTAAAATTAGATCCAGTGATGACCCAAACATCATCTTTGAAGGATAGGTCCTATTAGCACTTTCTTTTCATCTTGCATTCGGCTCCTCGAAGCCAGTGGCAACAATTTTGAGCTTAAGCTTCAATTCATCAACACTTTCTCAAGTTTCATGGTTTAGAGTTCGAGGATGCATATTTTTTCATAAGAGAATTTAAGAAAGTATGTCATATGATGAGAATAACTCAGCTCAGAGATGATGTTGTTAAGTTACGTTTCATTTTTTTCCTTTAAGGATCTAGCCAAGAAATGGTTTTACATTTGGCGGTAAATTTTGTCACATCGTGGGATAATTTCATTAAGGTCTTTTTATAGAAATTATGCCCTAATCACAAAACAATCTCATTAGAAAGAATATAATGAAATTTTAGCAAGACTTGAGTGAACTTTTTTAGAGGTACTTTGAACGTTTCAAAGATCTCTTTGCCCAAGCCCTCATCACAGTATAGGAAAAATATGGCAGTGTTAAATTCTCTACGATGATTTAGACTATCAAACTAAAACTCTCTTAGAAAATATGTGCCAAGGGGAATTCTTTCAAAAGGATGGAAAAATTGTTTGAGGATTTAGAAGACCATTCAATGGAAAACCTGTTGGTCCAATGGGGCACTCTCCGGTTTTTATTTTGATGATTACAAATCATATGAAATTATTTAGTACTTATCAAGTTCTAGTATTTATAAGCTTACAGGGTATAAGAGATTGGAAAATGTCTTATTCTTCCTCATAAAGAAGGTTAGAAGTGATCAAATTGATTCAAGGAAGGGACTCAAGCACGGACGATCAATAGTGTGAATTTTGTAGAAGTCCTCTTTGTAAAGACTTGAAGATTATGTAACCCTATGTAAAATCTCAGAATGTTCAAGTTTTGGTGTTGAATTGATGCTTAAGAAGATCTATTCACACACACAAGATTTTAAAATCAAATATTTGGTTTCTGGTGTTTTTTCAAAAATATTTATTGAAACATGTCAATATTTTCCTATATTTTTATAATCAGTTATATACAAGTTTCTAATAGCCCATTTGTTGCCAAAATATTTTTTATACATATACAAATTATTTAAAAGTAAGTTCAATTTCAAAAAAATGCTATTTATATTGACTTTTGGGCTTGGTCGGTCGACCGCCAGTTGTGTTCAGTGTTTTGTGCACTGGCTCAGTCAATCGGGCAAGTCGACCGATTATACACACTGATACATGAGTATCTGTATACTGGGGTCGGTCGACTGACCGGTCGACCGTTCCATTGGCCAGTAGTCTCTGTTTTGCCCTCCGATTGACCATTTTGTTGGCCAGTAGTCTCGTTTGGCAAGAAGGCAATTGTGCACCTCAACTTTTATCTAGAGAAATTAAGAGGAGAAGTTCTAGAATCTTAATTGGGAATCCGGCTTCACTTCTTACTTTGAGTTGATCATTTTAGATTGTTTGCTTAAATAATTACATTCTGCATTTGATTAGCATTATCACCTATTAACCCCCATCTGGGTGATTTTCAAACTCACTCCAGAAATAATAATAGTAACCCCATATCTTCAAGAGGAGGTCTCCATTCCATTGAGTCATCAATCGCTGTCGAGGCTAAAATTGCTAGCCTAATGAGAAGACTGAAGCCTTATAAATCAAAGAGCCAGCTCTAGTGAACCAAGTTAGCCCAACACAAGTCCCAACTCCGGGCCGCATATACTGTCAAGATATGAACCATGTGTTCGAAGAGTGTTTAATTTTTCTTGCTCAGCAAATGTTATCCGAGCATATGAATGCAATATTCTCAAGGCCCCATAATAATACTTACTCGTAAACGTACAATCTTGGCTGGAGAAATCACCCGAATTTCTCATGGAGGCAAAACAGTCATGACCATCCTAGGTTCAATTTTCTCTACCATTTCCAATCTCTCAACTATCAACAAAATTTTTCTAGCCAAATTCCACAATCTTCATTCCAAAATCCTCTAGTAGAAAAGAAAGTAATTAATTTGGAGAAGAATATAAAAACTTTGATTAACTCCCAAATATCCTTCATGCAAAATACGGGAGAACTGCTGAACAACCACACTCAAGCCATAACTAGTTTAGAGGTTCAAATGAGTCAGCTAGCTAGTTCACTAAGTGAAAGACCCAAGAGAACTTTTCCTAGTCAGCCATTGATAAAATTTAGAAACTCTAGTCAAGCTCATGTGACTCAAGGCCAACAGATAAAACAGTGTAATGTGGTTTATACATTGAGGTCGAGAAAATAAGTTAATAACCAAATGTCGCTGCTATCAACTCTTATCCAAAAAATCAACACAAGCATCCACTTCTTCAAGTTCCACTTCCTTCAATTCTGATAAGTCTGAAAAAGACAAGTCAGCCGATCAGGTGCACGAGCCTATAGTCTTATTTCCAAATAGTCTTAAGAATAATAATAAATAAGCTGCATAAATAGAGAAAATATTTGAGATGTTCAATTAAGTAAAGATTAATGTGCTCCTTCTTGATACAATCCAACAAGTCCCATCCTATGCCAAATTTCTTAAGGACATTGGCTCTAAGAGGAGAGAGGCTATTGTGCCCAAGAAAGTCTTCCTGGTCACTAATATTAGTGAGCTACTGTCTGGCCCGATCCCTATCAAGTACAAGAATTCTGGTTATCCATTTCTTGCACAATAGGATAGACTGAATTAGTCATGCATTTATTGATTTGGGAGCAAATATCAACTTACAGTATACCAACAACTTAGGTTGGGAGAGCTTAGTCTTACTCGAATTACATCCAATTGGCTGATCGGTCAGTGAAAGTTCCGAAATGAGAAATAACTGATGTCCCTATCTGGGTTGGGGAGTTTATCTACCCCTTAGATTTTATTGTTCTTGAGACCCAACAAGTGTCATATCCTAGGTCTCAAACTCCAGTCATCCTAGGGCATCCATTTCTTGCTACTACCAATGCAATCATCAGTTGTAGGAACAGATCCATGAGGTTAAATTTCAGAGACATGATTAAAGAAGTCAATATTTTCGACCTAGAAAAACAATCCTGTGATGTAGATGATCAGACATTTGAGTTGAACCTCATTGAGAACTTAAAAAATGAGCACACTAAGAAAATAGAACGAGAAACCGTGTGTGAGTTCGAGTTGGAATATGAAGATTTCAATCTTGATCAGATTGTTGATTATGCTGTGAATTGATCAACAAGCCCAATTTCACAAAATCTGGAGCCAACAAACTTGACTCCCACTTTCATTGAGTCTTCTTCTCTTCTAGAATTGAAAGTCTTGTCCAAACATCTCAAGTACGTCTACCTAGGCAGACAAGAGACCCTTTAAGTCATCATCGTATCCGATCTGACTGCATGGGAAGAAGAAAGGCTTATGTCAGTTCTTAGAAAACATAGAAAATTCATTGGCTGACAATTCGACATCAAGGGATTGAGTCCAGTCATACTTCAATATCACATTCATCTCAATGAAGAGGCGACATCAAAGAGGGATCCACAATGTAGATTAAACCCTATAATGCAAGAGGTTGTTCGTGTCAAAATCTTGAAACTTTTAAATAATGGATCATTTATCTCATTCTGATAGCCAATAGGTTAGCCCAGCCCATATGATTTCGAAGAAATCTGGTTTCACCGTGGTAGAGAATGAGAACAAAGAATTAGTACAAACATGACTCCTCGCCAAAATTTGAGTTTGCATTGACTACCTAAAGTTGAATGCTGCCACTTTTAAGAACCACTTGTCTCTTCCATTCACTAATCATATACTTGAATGACTAGCTAATCACGAGTACTACTGTTTCTTGGACAGTTATGCGGGGTACAATCGATTCCAATTGCTCCAAAAGACCAAGAAAAGATCACGTTTACCTGTCCATTTGGGACATTTGCTTATCAAATGCTTTTCGACTTGTGCAATGCCCTCGCAATGTTTCGACAGTGCATGTTTAAGTTATTCTCTGATAAGGTAGAATGGTTTCTCGAAATCTTCATGTATGATTTCTCCATCTAAGAAGATTTATTCGACCAATGCCTTCACCATTTTGAACTTGTCCTCCAATG
Organism: Agave tequilana; assembly: GCA_038442645.1. Lineage (NCBI taxonomy): Eukaryota > Viridiplantae > Streptophyta > Magnoliopsida > Asparagales > Asparagaceae > Agave > Agave tequilana. Next base: position 47,304 of record JAVJIF010009834.1, read on the forward strand.
ATGTGAAGCAAAGAACTTGACACTTAAATGGGAGAAATTTCACTTCATGGTAAAACATGAAATCTCTAGAAAAGGGATTGAAGTGGATAAGGTGAAGATAGATGTCATAACTAAGCTTCCTATGCCTAAATGTGTGAAAGATATCCGATCTTACTAAGGACACGTCAGATTCTATCGTAAATTCATTAAAGACTTTGTAAGATTGCTAGACCCTTGACTAACCTATTAGTTAAGGATATGCCCTTCACTTTTGATAATTATTAGTTAAGGATATGCCCTTCACTTTTTATAATGGATGTCTTATTGCTTGGGAGAAGAATAAGAAAGAACTTATCTCTGCACCAATCATTTCTGTCCCAGATTGGTCAAAATCGTTCGAGATTATGTAAGATGCTTCGGATTTTTCCATTGACATTGTCTTAGGACAGTGTATTGATAACAGGTAGCATGCAATCTACTACTCAAGTAGGACTTTAAACGATGCTCAATTGAACTACACCATAACCGAGAAAGAATTCTTGGCTGTAGTGTTTCCCTTAAAGAAATTCTAACCATACCTAGTTGGGTCAAAATCACCATCTTCACCGATTATTCTATGCTTAGATACTTCATGTTAAGAAGGATGACAAGGCCTGACTCATTCATTGGATCCTTCTTCTTCAAGAATTTGATCTCGAGATTCAAGACAAAAACAGCATAGAAAATATTATCGTCGACAATCTCTCACGTATCACCAATTCTCCTTGCAATGAACTGCCAATCAATGACAATTTTTCCAATGAACAACTCTTAGTTGCCTTTAAAAAAAATCTTTTGCTGATATAGTCAACTACTTGTCACAAACCAAATACTATCTCTATCCGATCTTTTTTAGGATACGCCAGATTCTATTGTAGGTTCATTAAGGACTTTCGCGAGATTGCTAGACCCTTAACTAACTTTTTAGCTAAGGATGTGCCCTTCATCTTTGATGATGAATGTCTAACCTCTTGGAGAAGCTTAAAATGGAACTTATCTTTGCACCAATAATTTCTGCCTGGATTAGTCCAAACAATTTGAGATCATGTACGATGCTTCTGATTTTACAATAGGCGCTATCTTAGGATTGTAAGATCACCTAGAGGGGGGGTGAATAGGTGATGGCTAATCTAATGGTCACTTATGAACAAATAATGCGGAATTAAAACTAAGTTGACCAAATTAAACTTCTTTTAATTAAACACTTATGTATAACACAAGAGTGTTGCCGAATTCCCTTGCGAGGCTCTGGACAAACTCCTCTAGATTCCCCTTGAATGGGTTGAGGTGCCGCGTTGGCTCTCTTGGTTGAATACTAGTGTTAACAACAATCCCAAGCAAGTATGTATATCAATTATGAGCACAAGGGAATATATCATGCATATATAAGATGAACACAATAAATTGAATGCAAGATATAAAATAGAGACAAAAAGAGAAAGAGAGCAAGAGTGAGCAATCGCAAACACAAAGGGTTTGTTTCGAGGTTCGAGCACACTTGCTCTACATCCCCGCCTTCGACACACGAAGGATTTCCACTATGCAAGATCCCACCGGATCTCTCCTCGGTGCCGCAACACCTACAAGCCCTCGGACTCTCTAGTCCCTTACACACCACAAGCCCACCGGCTCGTCGAGGCCGCACCTCAAGCTACAAGTCCTCACTAGGACCCAACAACACCAAGTCCTCACTAGGACCCTCAATCAAACCGCGAACACAACCGTCCGCCTTCTCAAAGAACAAGATGAAATCTTGGTGATCTAAACACTTGATCACCTACAAAAACTCTCACTACAACACCTATAGGATGAATAGCTCAATGGATGCTCAAGTGTTTGTGTGAGAAAGCAAGGAAAGAATCTTTGGTGAAAAACTCAAGAAAATCTCTTTTACACTCTTTGATAAAACTCTCCTTTTAATGGAAGTATTGACTCTAATTTTGTGGAGAAAATCCTTCAGAAAGACTGGGAAAAACTAGCTCTAAGGTCTCTAAAAATCTTGGCTTCAAACAATGACAAAACCCCCTTTATAGAGGCCAGAAAAATCTGACCGTTGGGCTCTGTCAGAGCTTCCGGTCGACCGGTCCGGTCGACCGGCAACGGTCTAAAATCCGACCGTTGCAGCCTCCGGTCGACCGGCTCGGTCGACCGACCCCTGGAGCAGAGAGTAATCTCTCTGTCGGTCGACCGGCCCGGTCGACCGATATTTCCCGAGAGCCAAGCTCTCTGAAGCGGTCGACCGGTCCGGTCGACCGTTCCCCAGAGCACACAGGCTTGCACGTCCGTGCACGTCCGGTCGACCGACCCGGTCGACCGGCCACTGTCAGTTCTGAAAAATCAGAACTGCCAGAACCAGAAAAATGGGATTAAAGATTGGTCTTTTAACTTAATAAAAATCCCAGAAATTCACAGTAAATCCAGAAAAATAGTTTCAATCATAATAAAAACTGTTTTTATAAAAATATGTTTTTCTAAAACTTGTTTTTCCATAACTTCACAAAATACAAAAACAAGATATTTTGAACTTATAAAGCAAAGTGTGTATGGATATGATCCACCACACAATCAAGATGAAATATCTAGTTTTTTGACATAAAGCACTAAACTTGGTTTTGAAAGATATGTATATAGATAACATCAAAAACCAAGACATGTATTTTGTCCAATGAAAATCTTTTTACCAAAAAGAAAGAGTCTTTTCTAACTAAAAATTCTTTTATGAAAAGACAATTAAATCTCAAGAGTGTGTGTGTGATATGACTTGAGCAATCCACCAATCTATTCTATCCTTTACATTTTAACTAAAACAAATAAAAATCTTATACCTAGACACAAGTCTTCATCCTCTTGAAGTCTTCACTTGAAGGCTTCTCATCTTCTTGACTTGGTCCAAGCTTGATCCAAAGCTCCTTGGATCACCCCGTGCTAGCTCCAAATCTTGACATTTAATCCTTTGTTGAGCTTTGCACCTACTAAGATCTTGATAATGAATCTGTCACTAATTAAACACAAGATCATTAGTAATCATAACTACATGAGTTGATCATCATCAAAAATAGAGTGATAGGCCTTTGGGCCAACAAGGATAGCGTATCGATAAAAGTAGCACGTGATCTACTATTCAAGTAGGACTCTTAATGATACCCAATTAAACAATGCTAAGAGTTCTTGGCTATAGTGTTTGCATTGGAAAAATTTTGTCCATACCTACTTGGGACCAAAATCACCATATTCACCGACCATTTTGTACTTTGATACCTAATGCTTAAGAAGGATGTGAAGGCCCGACTCATTCGTTGGATCCTCCTTCTTCAAGAGTTTGATCCCAAAATTTGAGATAAAAAGGGTGTCGAAAATATCGTTGCTGATCACCTCTCACGTGTCCCAAACACACCTTCCAATGAGTTGCCAATTAATAAAAATTTCCCTAATGAACAACTTTTAACAACCTTTAGGGAACCATGGTTTGCCAACATAGTCAATTACCTAGTCACAAACCAAACCCCATCTCACTGGTCAAAACAAGATGTATATCGATTCTTGTCTCAAGTCTAATATTTCTTTTGGGAGAAATCGTATCTCTTCAAATATTATTCCAACCAAATCATTAGAAGATGCATTCTCGATGAGAAAGTTACGAGTGTTCTATCCTTTTGTCACGAGCTTGTATGCGGTGAACACTTTGATTCCCGTAAAACTACCGAAAAAGTACTACATAGTGGGTTTTATTGGCCCTCTTTATTTAAAGATGCCTTTGACTTTTGCAAGACGTGCCCAAGGTGTCAAATGATAGGTAGGATTTCAAAACGTAATATTATGCCCCTCAACCTAATTCTAGAAGTAGAACTTTTTGACGTTTGGGGATCAACTTTATGGGTCATTTTCTAATTCATTTGGATGCCAATGCATCTTGGTGGTTGTGGACTATGAGTCTAAGTGGGTAGAGGCCATTCCTTGTAAGACAAATAACAATAAAGTTGTTGTCAAGTTCTTGAAGAGAATATTTTTCTCGCTTCGAAACCCCTCGAGCCATAATCAGTGATAATGACACTCATTTTTGCGATAGAACTTTTGAGCTCTTATGCGGAAATATGTCATCACACACAAATTGTTCACACCCTACCATCCTCAAACAAGTGGGCAGGTAGAGGTCTCTAATCAACAAATAAAACTTATTTTGGAGAAAACTGTGAGTCAAAACTGAAAAAACTAGTTTACGAAGCTCGTAGATGCAATATGGGCCTACCGGACCGCTTTCAAAATGATTTTAGGTATGTCTTCTTATAAGTTAGTTTTGGTAAGGCCTGCCACCTACCCGTTGAGCTTGAATACCGGGCCTTATGGGCTATTAAGAAATTGAATTTTGACCTAGACAAGGCCGGTGGGCTTCGAAAATTTCAAATTTTTGAACTTGAGGAGTTGAGAAACGAGACAAATAAAAATGCAAAGATTACAAAGAATAATGTTAAGGTTTTTCATGATAAATTTTTGAGAAAAACTTTTGTCCCTAAACAAAAAGTCTTACTTTACAATTCTAGGCTTCATTTTTTTCAGGAAAGTTGAAATCACGATGGACAGGGTCATTCATTGTTAGGACTGTGTTTTCACATGGAGCAGTAGAGATATGCGACACTAAGAATGATAATGAATTCACAGTTAATGGTCAACATTTAAAATTGTTCTTGAAATTAGTGCCGGAAGCAGAAACAATCATGAGTCTTTTTGACCCAATGTATCAGTAACACTGCCTCTTTTGCATTTCATTTCATATATACATACATTCAAACATTGGGGATCATACATGAGATAGGTGTGGGAGAGGTGCACTAATATTTAATTACTAACATTTAACAAAATTTTAACACAAAAAATTTAACATAAATTTTTTTTTTGGGCAAAAAGTATAACTAGTTTTAAAGAATTGAGAATCCAACAAAGTTTGAAATTTTGATAGTAAGATCAATTTGAAAAAATCTATAATTTTTGACTTTAAGATAAAAATTTGAAAAATAAATACCATCTGAATTTGTTAACATGATTACGCATCTTATATATACGTACATATAAGTTTTAACCTTGAGATGATAATGATAGCTTAGCCTGTTTTGAATATATATATTTTTAGATTTGATAAGTTTTTCTATTTTTTAGAAAGTGGATAGTTGATAAGTTTTTCTATTTTTAGATTTGCTCGAGGACGATCAAAAGATAAGTGTGGGAGTGTTATTACATTTCATATTTGCATTATTATCATCACATTTGCATATTTAACTTTTGATTATTCTTAATTAAATTTTGTTATTTAACCCTCTTTTTGTTATGATGTATAGTTATTTAAAATAGGAAGATAAAGATGAAGAAAGCTTCTAATTTCCTATTTACATTCAGATTTCAATTTAAATCAATTTGAAATCAAGAGGAATACAAGGATTCAGAGATAATCCTATCCTAATTCAGAGATAAAAGAGAAAATCAATTTAAATCAGGTTGCTTAAGCTCCAAGTCAAAATAAAGAAGGAGAATTTAAATTTAAACTCGGATTAGGAGATAACTTGCTTCCCAAGTTATCGAAAAAGAATAATATTTTAAAGTTCAGAGTTTAAATGAAGATTCTACGGATAAATCTTCTGATGGATAGATAAGATGAAGTCACGCACCAAAGCGCAAACCCATCCACCCTGGATTTACTGCGAAAATGCTTGTTTTCGTGGCTTTCTGTTGACCCCTCTTTTGACAGTTTGGGTATGAGTTCTATCAGGATACTACCTCTTATCCCCCTATAAATAGAGAGGTAGAGCCAAAAGAAGAATCTATCTCAGAGATCAAAGTTTAGGATTTTCTTTAGTATTCTTTTTCTTCCGAATTTTTATTTTTTCTAGGATTTTAGTTTGAGGAAATTGTAAAGAGATGAAGGAGCGATTGTAATTTGATGGTGGCAGCTTCAATAAACAAGATTCTTTTGTTCTTCTTTTAATTTTATTGTCTTTTTTATTTGCTTTTTTTATTCATGCAATTTTCTTATTTAAACACCATGCTTAGTTTAAACTTCATCATGCTTAACTAAATACAACTTCATAGTTTGCTAATTTCTCCACCACTACTTTTAGTTTTATGATTGTTTAAACTGATTGAATCTCATGCATGCTTAAAACCCTAAAACTAGGTAAACTTCTTGAAGACTTGTGATTATAAAAAGTTAACTTTTTTCTTGTTAATACTACTTAATAGTTTTTCTTATTTTATACTTAGATAGCTTTGATAGCTTAATGTTAAATTTAACAATTTTTCTTAGGCTATGCTTAGAAAGCTTTAATAATCTAATGTTGAACTTTGGCTAGTGTGTTTTAATTGGGGTTAGCCTTTCATCTTATATATCTTACTTTAAGCATATTTTTCTAGGAACACTTTTATGATTCAACATGAGATTTAATCTTCATGAACTAGTAAGTTAGTGGTGGTAGATGATTAGTGAACTATGATCTTTTCTAATAATCAAGACAAAATCAATCTTTCTTCACAATCAAATTCTTTCTTCTAAGAACAAATACTGTGTCGAAATGCTTGTATCACATTTCTTCCTCAGGATTGACCTATATAGCTATTGCTACAACAATTAAATTGCAGGAATTCAGAGTTAATCACACATCAGATAAAAATTTTCCTAAACTCTATCTCTTTATCAATCAATCTGTAACCTAAGAACGATAATGAATTCAAGGTTTATGATCAATGACTTAAACTGTTCTTAGAATTGGTGTAGGAAATTAAGACGACGATGGGTCTGTTTGACCCAATGTATCGGTAACATCACCTCTTTTATATTTTATTTCATGTATTTATGTATTTCATTCATATATTGGGGATAATGCATGAGATAGGTATGGGGAGGAGCACTAACATTTAACATGCTAACAAAAAAACTTTTTGAAGTGAAAAATAATATTTTGATCTATTTTTGTAAAAATTAAGATAGTCTTAAGAATTAGGGGAATCATAATTAGAATTTCTTAATACTTAATTAAAATAAGATTACTTGCTTGATTTCTAGGTTTAGGAACAAAAAATGAAAAAGTAATTTAGTCTTGATTTTTATCTTGATGAAATATGCACTTTATACATGCACTTAAACACTTAGGATTCAAAACAATGACTATTGTGCCTTATAAAAAAAAAGAAATAAACACACACACACACACACACTTGTGTCCTTCCAAAAGGATTCGAGCCCGAATCATGCCCACCCAAATTCAACCCTCCGACATTCGAATACAAGACCCACTCTGTTGAAGTTGATTTATATTATTTCAAGTATCTATAACCAAAAATCATGTGTTTTTAATACTTTTTGCCCATCCATCAAGCAGCGCAAAATGGACGGTCGAAAGTAGTGAGTTGCTTAGATTTATGTCTTTAGACATACAAATTCTCGATCCGACTATATCATTATAATCTAAACATTTAAAAATACCTACAAACCAATTTTTGTTAGGTTTCAAATGCTCTATACTGTTAAACTGACCAACTCACTATTTAAGCCGTCCGTTTTTTCCCTACTTGATGCATGGGTAAAAAGTATTCGAAATATTTGATTTTTGGTTTATAGATACTTGAAATAATGTAGATCAACTTCAACAGAGTGGATTTTGTATTCGAATGTCGGAGGGTTGAATTTGGGTGGGAAGGATTCAGACTCAAATCCTTTTGGAAGGACACAAGTCTATCCCTCTCTCTCTCTCTCTCTCTCTCTCTATATATATATATATATATATATATATATATATATATATATATATATATATCTGATTAAGTTGGGCAGTTGTGCCTCATGAAGCATAAGTATTAACACCCAAAAGTGGTTATATCACCAATAAAATTCTTAGTTTTGTGGCCTTTTTTGATTGAATGGCCTTTTTGATTGAATCTTTAAGTCCTAGGAGTGTTTTCTCACCTGGTGCCTTGAGACCGTACGGTTTGAGAGTCACCGTCTAAAGTCTCGTTATATTCATATCGGTGAATATAAAACCTAATAAAAGTAAGGGATAAATATCGCCATACTCAAAATAATAAGACATAAGAGTTAAAGTTAAAGAATCCCGAGCAAAATTTCACGATCACAAGGTGCATATGATTTAGGGTAAAATAATAGATTGAGTGAGAAATATAATTTGATTTCTTACCTTCAATGGTTATAAATTTTTACATCAAGACTAAGTTTAAGAATGAATAATTTGATGAACTTATGACTTATAGATCACTTAAGTTTTTTGCAAAAAATTTCAAAATATTCTTCAAAAATACTAACATTTTTCTATTTTTGGATTTTATGGGTGTAATTCACTAAAAACCTCAGGAGGTTATAACTCCTTATCTACCGAAAATATAAAGATTTAAAGGCTTACTATACATGCTCAGTTCAGTTACGTTACCTGCGAAAGCTCAATAATCTCTTAGTCTTTTGATTGTTGCTCAAGGACGAGAAAAAGATAGGTGTGGGGGTGTGATTATTCACGAACATTGCATATTTTATGTCATATTTTCATACTTATTTAAACTCTGCTATATAATCGGTTTATTGCCTAATAGTGTGCAGGTTGAAATTAATGGAGAAAGAGGAGAAAAAGTCAATTATATCCCATTTATCTGAATTTTTAAAGATAAGATTTTCTAGCTCAAGAAATCAATAAAGATATACTTGAATCTAGAGATCCTAGAGGCAATCTTATCTGAAGAAACGGGACCAACAAAAAAAGGGAGATCACGCGGGTAGATTTTGGCTGTTGAGCCAGCGATTTCACTTTTATCTTCCATCATGCTCTGACACTCTTCTCCTCCTATAAATACCCCACCAGAGCAGAGCAAAAGACAAACAGAAGAGAACTAGGTTTAGGTTTTTATTTTTAAAGGTTAGGATATTCTTGTTAGTTAGTTGAATCAAGTGTAAATTTTATTTATTTTCTTTCTTTTGTTCTGGTTTAGTCCAAAAAAGAGATTGAAATGACAATCAAGGAAGATACAACTTGCTTTTTCATCGTCTCTCTTAATTATTGTTGGCCCAAAGGCCCATCACTCTAGTTTTGATGATGATTAACTCATGTAGTTATAGTATTAATGATCTTGTGTTTAATAAGTTTCAGATATTTGATCAAGATCTTAATCGGTGTTTAGCTTCAATAAAAGATTTGAAGTCAAGTTTTGAAGCTAGTACGTATTGATTCAAGAACTTGCGTTTAGGATCGCATCAAATACTCAAAAGGAGTCTAGCTCTTTAGATCAAGGTTTAGACCAAGTCAGGATGGAGAGAATATTTTCAAGGGAAGATTTTCAAGACTTGTGTCTAGTATTTGTAAGTGTTAAGATTTTATTTTTAGATAAGATGTACATGATAGATAAATTTTGGATTGCTCAAGCTTATATATGAAATTACACCTAGAGGGGAGGTGAATAGGTGTAAGGCTAATCAATTCAAAATTCAATGCAAAATAAAAATGAGATGATGCAAACGATCACTCAAAACAAGATTAGAAGTCGTATACCCCGTGAAGGGTTCTGAACTTCTTTCTCATGATTCCTCTAGATAAGAGTTTGAGGTGCTCAATGCAATCTTATTGTATGAGTATAGATCGACAATAAATGAATGAAAATAAAGTATATAAGAGAGACAAGAAATCAGTCGCAAATAAAGAGATTTGTTTCGAGATTCGAGCCACCGCTCTACGTCCCCGCCTTCACCACCGTGAAGGATTCCACTAGAACTTTTCACTAAAGAAATTACAATACTATGGAGTACACAACTCCCCAACACACTCCTCTACTCCAGAGGTAGCATAGCAACAATTACAATAAGCACTGGGTGATCAAAAAATCACAAACTCTCTCTTGAAAATACTTCTTTACAAAAACCCTAGAGAATAATATATAAGATTGACGCTCAAGATTTTGTAAGTGAAATTTGAAAATAGAAGAGAGATTTTCAGAATCAAAACTTGAAGAGATTTTCAGAGAGTAAAAGTACAAAACTGAAACAAATTTTTTTCTCAAGTAAGCACAAAACTTTGAATCTTTTTAAATTGTTGCTGTGAAAACCTCTACCCTAATGACCCCTTTGTATAGGTTTCAGGAAGAGTAAACTAAGAAAACTTTTACCAGCATGAAAGAGAAAGAAATTGATCCTCAATTCAGCAAATCACGTTTTAAAATCAAAACACGTTTTAAAACTGATTTCAAAAACTAGCTGTTTCTGCCAAAATAGCAGACTCACGGTCGACCAGCCGATCGACCGACTTTTGAAAATTATGACCGTTAGCCCTTCCTGGTCGACCAGTCGGTCGACCATGCCAAACTGAGAGTTAGCTACTTACAGTCGGTCGACCGCCCGGTCGACCGCAACAGGGACCAGTCGACCGCCCAGTCGACCGGGAACGTACACAACGTGCACACCCCCAATTGCCAGAACTCCGGTCGACCGTGCGGTCGACCGTTCTGGCCTGTAATAGGCACAGTCGACCGCCCGGTCGACCGACCTTGGCCAAATCAGTTTTTGAAAAATCTTTTGAAGATATGTAAAATTTTAAAATATTTTTGTTTAGATTTTAGAAGATAGGAAACATGCATAGCTACTAGATATAAGTTCAAACTTGATAAAAATATTTAGAAAATTTTAGAACTAAAATCATACTTTAGAAAAACGTGCATTTTGGTGTGTGTGTATTTTTGAGCTTCAACCATATATACTAATCTTTAACAAAAACTATTTACAAGACGAGTCTACAAGCAGGCGTCTCTGAAACTTAATGTTGAGTAGTGATTGAGTTAGAGCCTAATATCCCATGCTTGAGCCATCCATACCTGTACCAACCTGAAATTCAGTCTTGAACTTCTATTAGTACCAAATAGCTTTTATATATTTTGTTATCATCAAAATATATAACCCAGGGATTGTAACCTTTAGGCCAACAATCTTTCCCTTTTTGATGATGACAAAACATATAAGCTATAAAACAAAATATAGGAGTGAGGTAAAAGTTCCCCCTCAAATGATGCTCCATAGAAAACATATAAAAAACATATATGACATAAACATGCACAAAACATGAAACCAAAACATGAAATTACAAATACTTCTCCCCCTTTTTATCACACATCAAAAAGGGCTAAGAAACAACTACGAAATCTCATCAATCAATAATACAAACATTTAGTTCATCATATATAAAAAGAATCTGTTAAAATCAAGTGGTTTAGTAAAAATATCTGCAAGTTAAAATTCAGTAGAAACATAATCAATATCAATATCACCTTTCTCATAATGATCTTTAAGAAAGTGATATCGAATCTCTATGTGTTTAGTCTTACTATGTTGATTTGCATTTTTAGTCATATGAATAGTATTAGAATTATTACAAAATATTTTAACATGGTCATAAAGTAAATCATAATCAAGGAGAGTATGTTTCATCCAAAGGACTTGAGCACAACACGCCCCAGCCGCAACATACTCCGCCTCGGCGGTTGAGAGGGCTACAGGATTTTGTTTTCTTAGAAGACCATGAAACAAGACAATTTCCTAGAAACTGACATGTTCTACTTGTACTTTTCCTATCCACTCTACAACCTGCATAGTCGGCATCCGAAAAACTTATCATTGAAAATTATCCGGTCTTCGGATACCATAGACCCATTTCAATAGTGCCCTTAAGGTATCGAATAATGGGTTTTACTGCAATGAAGTGGGACTCTTTAGATCAAGATTGGAATCTAGCACAAAGATATACACTAAATATGATATCCGGCCTACTAGCCGTTAATATAACAAACTACCAATCATATTTTTATAAAGTTTTATGTCTACACTTTTACCTTGTTCATCCTTATCAAGTTTGGTTGTGGTAGCCATGGGAGTTTTGCTAGTCTTTGACCCTTCAAGTTCGAATTTATTTATGAGTTCTCTTGTGTACTTGACTTGACTTATAAAGATCCCATCACTCCTTTGCTTGATTTGGAGTCCAAGGAAGTAGTTTAGCTCTCCCATCATAGACATTTCAAACTTATTCTACATACGTGATTCAAACTCTTTGCAAAGTATTTCGTTAGTAGATCCAAAAAATTATATCATCAACATAAATTTGAACAATGAGAATGTCACTATCAACATGCTTAGTGAACAAAGTAGTATCTACTTTACCTTTAACAAAATCATTTGAAAGAAGAAATGTTTAAAGTCTTTCACACCAAGCTCTAGGAGCTTGTTTTAAATCATACAAAGATTTATTTAGTTTAAAAATAAAATTGGATGTATAGGATCAATAAACCCTGGTGGTTGTTCAACATATACTTCCTCTTCAATAAAATCATTTAAAAAGACGCTTTTGACATCTATTTGAAAAAGTTTGAAATTTTTATAAGAAGGAAAAGCAAGTGAGATCCGTATAGCTTCGAGCCGTGCTACGGGTGCAAAGGTTTTCTGAAAATCGATTCCTCGATTTGGGTGTAACCTTGGGCCACTAACCTAGCTTTATTCTTAACAACATTTTCTGACTCATCCAACTTGTTTCTAAAAATTTATTTAGTACCAATTGTTGGTCTATTACGGGGTCTAGGAACGAGATGCCAAACTTGGTTGCGCTCAAATTGATTGAGCTCTTCTTGTATTGCAAGCGACCAATATGAGTCGCCCTTAGCTTCAAGGATGTTTTAGGGTTCAATATGATAAATGAAAGCATAATGACCACACAAATCATAGAGTTTGGAGCGAGCAGATACCCCCTTTGATACATCACCTATGATGAAATCTTTGGGATGACTTGTAGCGTTCTCCAATCTTTTTAAAGTGGTTGAGATGATTCCACTTCATCCTTTTGAACTTCACCATTAAGTTTTTGCTTGTCTTCTTGGGTGGGTGAGTCCTTCAAGGATACTTTCTCCATGTCGTCACCTAAAGCGTCAATCTCTACAATATTCTTAACAAATGCATCAGATTCTTCAAACTTAGCATGCATAGATTCTTCAATTGTAAGAGAAGATTTATTGAACACTCTATAAGCTTTTCTACTATTAGAATAGCCAACAAAAATTACTTCAAAAGCCTTAGCATCAAATTTATCCAAGTTATTTTTGGTGTTCAAAATAAAATATTTGCATCCAAAACTCTAAAATATGAAACATTTGGTTTTCTTGAATAATAGATTTCAAAAGAGGTTTTAGAAGAATTTTTACAATAATAAATTCTGTTCGATATATAGCATGCGGTGTTTACGGCCTCGGCCCATAAGTATTGAGGGAGCCCGTATTCACTAATTATAGTCCTAGCCATTTCTTGAAGAGTCCGATTCTTCCTTTCAATGACTCCATTTTGTTGTGGAGTTCTAGGACATGACAACTCATGCTTAATTTCATTTTCTTCTCAATAAGTAATAAAGGATTGGTTGATGAACTCACCACCTCTATCACTTCTTATGCGCAAAATCGAAAAACCTTTTTCATTTTCAACCCTTTTTTGAAAAATATTAAAATGTGAAAAAGCTTGATCTTTATGTTCCAAAAGAAAATCCATGTAAAATGGGAAAAATCATCAACTAAAACAAAAACATACCGATTTCTATTTAAACTTTTAGTTTTGGTAGGACCAAACAAATCCATGTGGATCAATTCTAATGGCCTAGATATTATGATATCCTTGATTGGTTTGAAAGAGGACTTGGTTTGTTTCTCAAATTGGCACGCATCACAAATACGGTCCTTTTCAAACTTCAAGTAAGGAATACCCTTTACCGATTTCTTAGAATTAATTCTAAAAAGATGGTCAAAAGATACATGTCCTAATCTTCTATGCCATAATCATGAATCCTCATTTAAAGCATTTAAACATTTAGTTTTGCAATCTAGATTATACATATCAATAATATAAACATTATTTTCACGAAATCCGGTGAGAATTCATCGAAAACAACTTTGAAACCACGATCACATAGTTGACTAATACTAAGTAGATCATGTTTAAGACCATCAACTAAAACAACATTTTCAATTAAAGGAGATGTACCAATCTTGATGTTACCTATACCGATGATGTTGCCCTTGGAATCATCTCCGAAGGTGACGGTGCCACCTTCAACGTACCTTGATAGGGTTACAAAATTGTTGATGTCCCATGTCATGTGCCTTGAGCAACCAGTATCAAGATACCACCACTCCTTACGTTTTGGGGCCTTGGTGTGTACCTATATCAAACAATGAAGTTGTTGACTTTGGTACCTATATTTTCTTGGGTCCTATTATGTTAGTACTTCAAACCCAAACATGATTATTAGTACCATTTATACGATCATAATAAAATTTAGCTAGATGACCATTTCGACCATAATAAGTACATTTAGAAAATCTCCCATACTTGAAAGCATGATGTGCATGATGAACATGTGGTGTATGAGCATGCTTGGTGTGTGTGTGTGTGAGAATGTGTAGTATGAATGTGTTTCTTTGAAGCATTTTTCTTTGAAAACATGTCTTCTAATTTAACTTTATTAAACTCACATTTCTTTAAAATATTTCCCAAATTGTTGATTTTAATTTTTAAGATAGAAATTTCATTTTCATAAATCTTGAGAAACTTAGCTTTACATGAAACCTTGTATGCATCAAACTCCTTTCGTGTTGATAAAAGAGTGAAAGACAAATCATCTTTTTCTTTGGAAAGAATAGTAACTTTGTTTTGAAGAACTTCATTTTCCTTTTTCATTGTTAGACAATTTTTCTTTAAAGAATCATAATTATCTGAAAGTTCTAGAAAAGCATTTAATAATTCATCTTTAGTTACTCCACTATCATCAAAAGATGGTTCAGAATTTACCTTAGGTATGTTTGCCATAAAACACGCGTTTGCAGGGACGGACCCATTGGTTGGCTGGGCCGGGTTACAGCCCGGCCCAGTTTTTCATATATTTTCTTGAATCTTTTTTCCCCTCATATATTGCCTTAAATCTCTTTCTATTTGGTTTTCTTTTAAAAAATTTATTTCTAGTTTTACTCCTAATTTAGTGGAGAATATTGTTTTATTCTTTTGACAAATTCATTTAATCATAAGCATAGGTTATAAAAAATTGCAGCCCACCCAAAAATTTTTCTTGATTCCGCCTCTGCGCGTTTGCAGTATCCACCTCCTCTTCGGATTCACTTTCTAAATCCCAAGTGGCTTTGAGAGCTTTCTTCATAAATGGCTTCTTTGCTTGATAGAAGAAGATATCTTATTTCTGAAATCTGGACATTCGGCCATGATATGTCCGGGTTTTCGATAGTTGAAGCAAATGATTTTCTTTTCCTCCTTTCCTTGCCGTCGTCTCCTATGGTTGTATTTCTCCTTGTTGTATGCTCTTATTACATTTCTTACGAGGAGAGATAGCTCTTCATCTTCTTCTTCTTCATCATCGGAGATGGTAGGAGTAGACTTGAAAGCGATAATCTTCTTCTTTTGTGGTGCCATTTCTTCTATTGCCTTTTTCTCCCTCTCATTGGTCTTAAGGTTGCCGATAAGGCCAATGAGCTCCATTTCATCTTTATCGTTTAACTCTTTCAATGTGGTAGCATTGACTTTCCCAAGATGGTAGAAGTGCGCGAATGACCTTTCGGACCTTTTGATCATTGTTGATTTCATCACCTAGAGAAGTAAGACCATTAGTAATTTTAGTAAACTTTGTAATCATTTCATCAATAGACTCATTTTCATGCATTTTAAAGTTTTCATATTGGAAACGTAAGAGATCAATTTAGCTCTCTTGACTTGTGATGTTCCCTCATGAGTGACAAATAAGTGTTCCCAAATCTCATAGGCGGATTTGCAATGAATGACCCTAGTCATGTCATCCTCATTCAATTCTAAAAGTAAGGCATTTTGAGCTCTTGAATTAGCCTCATATTCCTTGGAGGCGAGATCGGACCAAGTGCCCTCCTCACCGGTGGGTGCACTATAGGGTTTGGTCACCGACTTTGCAACCCAGCATCCTAAGGATTATAAAAATACGGTCATCCTAACTTTCCATATGGGAAAGTTAAGGCCATCAAATTTGGGAGGGGTCCTAATACTGTCGGCCATTTTTACTAGTGGATGAATGAAGAATTTTATATAATGATTAGCAAATTAGGATCTCTCTAAGGATGTTAAGCCAAAAACTAGAGATCTTGTTTTGATACCAATTGAAATTACACGTAGAGGGGGGGTGAATAGGTGTAAGGCTAATCAATTCAAAATTCAATGCAAAATAAAAATGAGATGATGCAAACGATCACTCAAAGCAAGATTAGAAGCCGTATACCCTGTGAAGGGTTCTGAACTTCTTCCTCATGATTCCTCTAGATAAAATTTTGAGGTGCTCAATGTAATCTTGTTTTAAGAGTATAGATCGACAATAAATGAATGAAAACAAAGTATATAAGAGAGACAAGAAATCAATCGTAAACAAAGAGATTTGTTTCGAGGTTTGAGCCACCGCTCTACGTCCCCGCCTTCACCATCGTGAGGGATTTTCAATCCACTAGAACTTTTCACCAAAGGAATTACAACCACTATGGAGTACATAACTTCCCAACACACTCCTCTAGTCTAGAGGTAGCGTAGCAACAATTACAATAAGCACTGGGTGATCAAAAGACCACAAACTCTCTCTTGAAAGCACATCTTTACAAAAACCCTAGAGAATAATATAAAATTGAAGCTCAAGGTTTTGTAAGTGAAATTTAAAAATAGAAGAGAGATTTTTAGAACCAAAACTTGAAGAGATTTTCAGAGAGTAAAAACACAAAAATTGAAACAAAAACTTTTTCTCAAGTAAGCACAAAACTTTGAATCTTTTCAAATTGTTGTTGTGAAAACCTCTACCCAAATGACCCTTTTATATAGGTTTTAGAAAGAGTAGACTTAGAAAACTTTTACCAGCATGAAAGAGGAAGAAATTGACCCTCAATTCAGCAAACCACATTTTTAAAATCAAAACACGTTTTAAAACTGATTTCAAAAACTAACTGTTTCTGCTAAAATAGCAGACTCACGGTCGACCGGCCGGTCAACCGGACTTTTAATAATTATGACCATTAGCCCTTCCCGGTCGACCGGTCGGTCGACCGTGCCAAACCGAGAGTTGGCTTACTTACAGTCGGTCAACCGCAATAGGGATCGGTCGGCCGCCCGGTCGACCGGGAACGTACACAACGTGCACACCCCCAATTACCAGAACTCCGGTCGACCGTGCAGTCGACCGTTCTGGCCTGTAATAGGCACGGTCGACCGTCCGATCGACTGACCTTGGCCATAATAGTTTTTGAAAAAACTTTTTGAAGATATGTAAAATTTTAAAATATTTTTGTTTGAATTTTTGAAGATAGGAAACATACATAGCTACTAGATATAAGTTCAAAACTTGATAAAAATATTTTAGAAAATTTTAGAATCAAAATCATTCTTTAGAAAAATGTGCATTTTGGTATGTGTGTATTTTTGAGCTTCAACCATATATACTAATCTTTAACAAAAACTATTTATAAGATAAGTCTACAAGCAGGCGTCTCTGAAACTTGATGTTGAGTGGTGATTGAGCTAGAGCCTAATATCCCATGCTTGAGCCATCCATACCTGTACCAACCTGAAATTCATTCTTGAACTTTTATTAGTACCAAATAGCTTTTATATGGTTTGTTATCATCAAAACACATAACCCGGGGATTGTAACTTTTGGGCCAACACACACACACACACACAAAATTTCTATAGCGTTTTCATATGAAAAAGTTTTAGTTTCGGTTTTGATTTTGAGCTTCAAAGAAGATATCTTTATGTTTCATAAATAGAGTTCATCAAAACAAGTTTACATGTTTTATATGTATATTGGATTTCATCCACATACATTGTTGGTTCAAATATTTAAAAAAACCTAGTTTAATGTTTCTAGTTCATGTTTTTAAGGTTTGTTAAAGTCAAAACTATGTTTAGAGCTTATTGTTAAAAAACATAGATATTTCATCTTATATATGTATTGGATCATATTCATAATGCTTCAATAGTATTTAAATATCTTGTTTTTGTATTTGAACAAGTTTTGAAAAAATTCAGCTTTCATTTTAAAAGTTTGATTTTGAAAAATACCATTTTTGTCTTAAGGCTAAATTTCTATATCACAAAAATAGTTCAATGTATTTGTGATATGTGTTGATTTTTGATCATACATATTGGTACTTTAAAGTATTTCAATGAAACTATTTTTGTGGAATTTATGGGTTTTAAAAGACAAAGTTTCAAATCCTTAAAACTCTGGCCTGGACTTCTAGCGGTCGACCGATCAGTTGATCGAACCAGAGGTCGGTCGACCGAGTGGTCGACCGATGTGCACAGTCACGTACACACAACCTTGACTTGAGGACTGGTCAACGCGGTCGACCTGCTAGAGAGCAGTGCTCTGTAATTCTTGCCTCGGTCAGCCAACTGGGTCAAGACCTGGGTACAGTCGACCAGGCGGTCAATTGGCAACCCCAATGGTCATAAATATGACCATTGGCCGGTCGACCGGCCGGCCATCTGGCCCATAACGGCTAGTTTTCTGATGCCTTTATAAATGGGACTTTTGCCAGATTTTTGGCTAAGATTTTTGGACTGTTTTCTAGAGCTCTTTTCCAGAGTTTCTAAGAAAGTTTTAAGAGCTTAATTTTCATATCCAAAATAGAGTTTCAAGAGTAAAATCTCTTGTACTTTCAAAAGAGTTTTATTGAGTTTTTTCGCCACTCATTCTATCTAGTTTTCTCGCCCAAGCTTGAGCTTTACATTGCTATATCAATCCTATAGGATCCTTTTGTGAGAAAGTTGTTTTCGTGATAAAGAGAAGTGATCACAAGTGTTCCACGCCCTTTGATTGAGAAATTGTAGAGGAGCGGCCTCAGCAAGCTAGTGTGCTTGCTTATGTTGTTCTTGCGGGAACAAGTGAGGGACTTGCGAGTCCAAGAGTTCTTGAGGGAGCTTGTTGTAGGTGTTGCGGCACCGAGTAATCTTGCGGATCGTTATAGTGGAAATCCTTCATAGCGTTGAAGGCGGGGACGTAGAGCAAGTGTGCTCGAACCTCGAAACAAATCTCTCGTATTTGCGATTGCTTATCTCTCCCCCTCACTTGTCTTTTTATATCTTTCATGTTCTTATTGTGCTCATCTTTATATGCTTGATATAAATTATGCTCTATTGATATATATTTATATGCTTGGGTTGTTTGTTTGCTCACATTGTATTCAATCAAGAGAGCCATAGTGGCACCTCAACTCTTAGTGTAGAGGAATCTTGAGGAGATAGTCCAGAGCCCTTCACCGAGAATTCGGCTACACTCTTATGTTATACTTTATGTGTTTGCATAATTAGTTTTAATTCCACATTATTTGTATATTATTAGCTTGTCACCTATTCACCTCCTTCTAGGTGACTTACAATTAGTATCAGAGCTTGGTGCTTGTTTTCCATTGATTTGCAAAGGAAAAAACTTACAATAAAAAGTTGAGGAGCTAAATTACAAGTATTCTTAAAAAGATTACAAGTAGATCTCCTCAGAGATTCTAGAGAGGTGTGCCGATAGGAGTCTGGTCAGCGCGCGACCACTTTGTCCCTTTGACGATGCGAGCGATGAGATTCCCTTCTCGCCTGGTTCGGGGAATCTGAGAATAGAAGGTTGGTAGAACCCTCTTGCTACTTCTCAAAACCGCCTTCAATTAGGAATTCCTTCTCGCCTGGTTCCGGAGATTCCTAGAGAAGAAGGTATTAGGGTATCAGCACCTTGAATAGAGAAGTAATTCTCTAAAAGTCTCTGAATTCAAGAGCGCACGGTGCGTCGTGAAGAAGCCTCTACTTGTGGAGTCCTCTTGTGCGTGTTGTCTCAGAAAGGCTCTATTTCTGGAGCTCTCCCTCTCTCCTTTTCCTTGTACCCCTGATGGTCTATTTATAGGGAGAGCGAAGGGTATAACCGTCCCTTGAAGATATGGAAACAGATTGAATCGGATCTTTTTGAATCTAGAAAGTAGCCTTGCTGCGAGGCTACGATCAGCTTCTGCGAAGCTAGAAATGGCAGGTCGGTTGATCTTGTTGATCCGTTTTGATCCTTTCCATATTGTTGAAAGATCTCTCCTGATCCTCTTACTCGTTTTAAGAGAGTCAAGAGATTGTGGCAATCAACTGCCGAATTTGATCTCCGATTTGATCTTAATTAGATCTGATCTCATCTGGAGATTTGATTGGTCAAAGGTTGACCATAGCAGACCAACAGCGGAGCTGCCGCGTTGAGCTCACAATGGAGCTGGAAGGCGCATCTGGCGAAGTTAGAAGAAAGCTCTTCAGCGGAGCTAGATAACATCTGTGGCGAAGCTACCGAACATCCTTCTGCGTGGTTGCGTGTGGCTTCAAGCGAAGTTAACTCTCTGCGGAGTTGCGCTTCAGCAGTTCAGGCGAAGCTATAAGTTAGCTTCCTTGGGAGGCTTTGAATGGCTTCAAGGCGAAGTTGGATGATTTTAGCCTCTCAGGCGAGGCTATCCCTTTGGGCTCATGTGACGCTAAGTGCTAGCATCTTAGACCTGCTAAGGTCTGTTCAGAAATAATCTGGGTTCACTGTCTGCTTGCTGGATCAGTGGAGTCCAAGTTGCTTCCCTGTCCCTCAGAGATGGGTGGAGACTGGTCTTCAGCTCGTCTGTCACTTGTCTTTTGTAAATGTCAACAAGTTTAGACATTATTCGGACCAATAAGAATCTTGTCTTTTTTAAGTGTCAATAAGACCCCCTTCAAAGTTTTCAAAAGTCTGCGATGGCTCAAACTTTGAAATACTTTGAACTGCTTTGATTGGTGGTGTGTGGAGTATGAACATCGCCATGGTGGTTGAGTTCAGCTTCGCTTTGAATCCTGCTTTAGGATGTAGATTCGCCAAGGAATCATGTAGATTCGCATCTGGGTAGCTTCGCGGCTAGGTAGGTTCGCTCTGGAACATCTGTTGCTTTCCCAAGGCCAACTGCCGTGGGCCGGTTACGAGAAGGATTACTTCTTCTCTCGCACTGATCGAGAGAGATATTCTCCCTTGTGCATTTCCAAGGGAGGATATTCTCTTTCTTCAAGGCGCCATGAGTGCCTTTATGAGGGAGACGTTTCTTCCTTTGCACGGTTCCAAGGGAAACCATCCATTTCTCAAGGCGTAATAAATGCCTTGAATGCGCTCATGCTTCCACGCTTGAGGTGGCAGCGCTCAGGCCATGGGGCCTATAAATAGGACACTTGAGGTCCTTTGAAGAGAAGTGATCTGCTCTTCTCCTCCTCTCTTGGTTTGAGAGAGATACTCAGATCTCTGAACTAGTGGAATGCCCACTCTGGTCATTATCTGGCCAAGGACCGGTAAGTCTTGATCATTCAACGACTTCACAAGTTTAGGGAATTCATCTCCCTTAATTTAGCTTTAACAGCTGCTTCAGGGATTAGTTTCCCTTGTTCTTCATTTTGCAACTGGCTGATTGCATGTTAAGGATTCAGCATAACTTTCTAGCGAAGCTATCATCTTGACTTGATCAGAGAAAGATCACTGCATGTTAAGTCCGCTGCACAGGCAGAACTTGAGACTTAGTTTCTTCAAGGTTGAGCCAGTCTTACCATATAGGTGTGGGCTAAGACTGTGTCCCACAGGATCAGTCTGGCTTAGCTATATAAGCGAGGCTAGGACTTAGCGTTTGCTGAGCTAGCCCATCATTGCTGTGCAAGCGAGGCTTATCATCTGCTTTAACTGAAATCGGATCTCTTCGCCCCAAAGAATCTGACTTAGTGTTTTTGCAGCTTCTTCCGTGTTTAACTGCTAATCTGTTCTGATTTGCATTGCAGTGAGCTATGTTCGCCAACTTTGTGACTTGATGAAAGAGACCGAAAAGTTGCCTTATGCTTCCCCAGTTGAAGCTTTACTTTTAAGCAGGAGGAACAAACTGGGGCAGCTGATGTGTGTCCCAGAGGCTGTTGGCAGTCGCTTATCCGAGATGATCCACTCGAGGCGAGGCTGGTAGTCGCTTATCCGAGATGATCCACTTCGGGAAAGCGGACGTCACCTGTAAGGTCGCGGATCTTCCTATTGCCAATTTTCATTAAAGAAGATCCAACCTGCTGGTGGCGATCAGTCCTTTGCCAATTTTTATCAAAGATGATCCGACTTTCTGGTGGCAAAATCTGCCATTATGCGAAGGATCACGGACCTGTCCTGGTGGCACAATCTGTCCTGGTGGCACCATCTGCCATTATGTGAAAGATTATGGCCTTGTGCAGGAGGAAGGCCTTTCGTGTCCAGTTAGTCTGGCTTGGAAGCAGATAAAACACTTGTATGCCTTTTGCGCAAATGATCCTGCTGAGCAACTGAATCTGTTGTACGAAACACAACCTTGATGTAATATCAATGTACCTTTCCTTTTTAAATCAATGAAAGTTCATTTTACTCATTTGATTTCCGCCTTGCCTTCGTCTTGAATTTGGCTATCGGAGGTAAACTCCATGCGGGGTTAAAGATAGGATTAAAACAGGAACGAGCTTCCAGCGAAGCTAACATATCTGCGAAGTTCGGTCTACGCCTTCAGCGAAGCTAAGGCAATCCTGTTGGCGAAGTCATTGATGTATTGTGCGAAGTCCGCATTTTAACTTGTGGCGAAGTTAGCCCTTAGTGGCTGAATCAGCGCTTCTCGGGAAGGCGCTTTAGGCGCCGTTTCAAATTAATTTGAAACGACAGCCTGTACTGTTTACAAGGCATCGTTTCAGGCGCTCATTGGCCTATAAAGTCCGATCGGACTGAGAGAGGACAGATCACTTCTCTTTAAAAGGAATTTCAGAGAACTTTGACTCTTTTTTCTTCTTCTTTCCTTCTTATTCAAGAATTTAAGAATTCCATAGTTCTTCAATGGCGCCCAAGAGACGAGCGGGAAAAGAAGTGGCCACTTTGCAGCGGAGGGTCCTTCTCCTCCGCCGGTCACGAACGACCGAATTGCCGGTAGGGAACTTCCTCTTTCGATTAGAGACTGCCATTTCTCTTTTAAAGCCGATGTTTGGCTATCTTTGGATGAATCCAGAATGATCGAGCATGATCTGATATTGTTAGCGAATCCATTTCCCTGCATTTTCCTTATTTTCTCGAACGGGAATTCAAGAACTGAAGAGTTCTTCTATAAGCTTCTAGGCGAAGCAAGCTATCTTAGACTGTCTTCATCCTGTTGAACAACAGGATATGGATCTGTCTTTTCAATCACGGCCGCAAGGGATTAATGATAATTTTTGACCATAATGCCCTTTTGGCGAAGTTAGTCCTCAGGGCTGTGTCGCATTCCGTTTAAGCTTCTAAAGCGAAGCTAACACTTGGATATTTTCTTGTATCCGGCATTTATTGCGAAGTGCGGAATAACTGCAACTGCGAGGCTAAGCTTCGGGGCGAAGCTATCGTCATATTAGCTTCGCTCGGAGAGCGAAGCTATGCCTTAAACGGAAATTTTTTTTTTTGTTTGGACCTCTGCTTGGCTGATGAACTGATCATAGCTTCTCTTTGTTCCTGCAGTGCACTACACTCCTGGTCCTTTGAACAGTCTATTTGGGATGACTAGGGGATTGGACGGCAATATCAGCCTGCAATTTCAAGGCAGGCTTCTCTGTTTAGTGAGCGGAGTTCTCTCGTCCGAGACACGCTTATTTATAGTGGTGATCAATACACCACGAGGAGTATTTTGACTACGGCTCCCCTTGAAGATATTGACCGTCGAACTTATAGGAAGCCCGACTTCATGTTCGGGGATGCCGCACCAGATCCTGATCACCAACTACTGGCAGGGGAAGGGCAATGGATTTTCCAGTTGGATGGTGAGAAGTTCTACCTTCCGTCCAACAAGCGGACATTTTTCTTTGTCTTCCTTCCAGTGCGTGACGCAGGCTCGGAAGATGTCGTGGGAAGTGAGCCAGAGTACTGACTCTGTCCACATAGGGAAATTGATGCTTCAGTCTCCGGGTATGCAAGAGTGGGGCCTCCTCGTTGCATAATGGGTCTACATCCTGGGAATGTGTCACGAGAGATCCCAGTGGGAGAAAATCCTGCGGTGGCGCTGACCTTTGACAACCAATTCTGCAAGGTCAATGGGAACTACCCAGCCACTGACTTCAGGACTCCAGGTGGATTCACCCTCCGAAGGCATGGTGAAGGGATTTAACTACATATATCCTCGCTCATTTCGAGGAGGACTTAGAGAGGCTGAACCTCCATGAGGCCGTCCGGGCGACCTGTCACGGTATTGAGATGAACGTGGCGTGCTTCTATGCCATCTTTGAATGTATTGCCCAACTTCAGGGACTTTCTTCACCCCAGTTGGCGAATTGGTTATGGCCTTGCATGAGATGTGGGAAGTCTCTGATCTGCCTTTTGGGTCTCTTCCATATGAAGAATACTTCCCGTGCGAGGCAGAATTGGCGCTTCTGGAGAAGCATGAGCCCGCTTTATTTGAGACTACAAGGAGTTAATGTGCCACTTGTACATTTGCTCCAGTATGCATGGGGGCAGTAAGGGAACTTCCTGTAGCTTGAAGAGCTGGGGAGATTATTTGTTCCCAGATATGGAGAACACTCCTGAAGCGGCTCACTATGGAGTTGCTGATGAAGACATCTTTGACCGGATGCAAAGCACTTCCAAGGGGATCTAGTTGTGAAGGAAGACGATGGTCCCTTTGAGAAGGGTGATGCCCTCGGAGTTTCCATCATCAGGCTCGCCGATCGATATCCCGGAAGGCACTACTGGCTGGCTTCTTGGCAATCTGGCTGAAGAGGTGCGTGGTGCCGTCTTCTTCGGGTGACGTCGTCATCCGAATATTTTGCTGCCCGCTGTTCGTTTGGTTCATGGTTGTCCTCTGGGTCTTCTT